>WOGR01000697.1:0-23468 GCA_015342045.1 Leptinotarsa lineolata | reverse complement strand
ATAATCCTACAAATTGCGTTGAACAATCAGGTACCAGTTCATCTAGGAAAAAAGTTAATATCAGATAAAACTCATAGAACACTTATATAATATACCGAAATATCAGAAAACACAATACACGTAAATATAGTATCTTCAATTACTCAGGTGAACTTTTAGAAAACATCCAAAACTACTTCTCTAAATACAGAATAACAAAAGCTTTCATAAGTAATAATAATTTAGGCAAGATTCTGTTCAATGCAAAACCCAAACGAGTTAGAATGAAAACCTCAGGTATATATAAAATAGATTGTGGTGAATGCCCTGCAGTTTATACAGGCCAAACCGGTATAAATTTTGACGTAAGGCTTCGTGAACACGTCTGTTTGGACAAAAAAATTTACAATGTATGAACATCTTTTAGAAACAAAACTCAAGATAAGTGAAGATAATCTCAAAATTTTACGCAGACGTAATAAAGGGAAGAAAATGATGTTGGAAGCCATGGAAATTATTAAATCAATAAAAAACCCGAAATATATACCCCTAAACGAGCAACTCGATTTATGTAGGTCTCTATTCTTGAATTTATGAATTCGACAACCCCGATAATCTCTATAATTTCATAGTTGGTACCCTTATTCAATGAGTACCTAGCCTTCCAGACTACCTGTAATCCCATATAATTCGTGTGCACACTCCAGAAAGTTAGTTAGTTAGTTTTACTTGATAATGGGCTAAACACCGAAACCGGTCGTAAGAATAAATGAACTTAGTGGAAATTAGACAAAAAAGTGTTTTCATTCATCTTATCAAAGTGATCATGAATATCCACAAAATGAACAAGTCATTAATAACACAGATTATAAATTCAAAATATTACTGTTTATGACAATGTTGCTTTTGGAAAAAATTTCCTGCACTATCATCAGTCTGCTGATTCTGGAACTCCCGGCTTTTTCATTCCTTTCCTGTAGCCTCATAAAATCGGGAGAGCAGTAGCATGTGCTGTAATAGATTGTAAATTACAACCTTTTGTCACTGTTCCAGTCTAAAAGCTCCCCTTACTTTGTTTCAGCCCAACCCCTCCTACCAGTTCGGCTTCGATGTGAAAGATGATTTGTACACGAACTATCAGAACAGAAAGGAACAAAGAGAAGGCAACAAAATTACAGGAAGTTATTCGGTGGTAGACTCCGATGGATTCATCCGCACGGTTTCATACACGGCTGATCCCAAGGAAGGATTCAAAGCTGAGGTGAGTCCCGAGATATGGGTCGGACAGATATTGGAATTAGTTTGCTTGAAGAAGCGATGCACAAAAATGTTTTCGGCCGTCCGATTCGGTGATATGAAAGGGCAGTGAGGATTTTGTTTGAAATGGGTGGATGAAAAGAAATTGAAAGGAATTGATGAGTAATCTGAATAAAATAAAATCGGTTTGGTTGACGTCAGAATGGATAAGATGACGGATAGTCAGAGTTATTGTCCGATATTCATTCAGGAGAATGTAACACTTTGTTTGAATCTACTGTACATGTGTAGAGGATTATCAAGTCGTCGCAATGTCGCGATGTAGAAAATTCCAAAATTGGAAAGAGATGAAAATCAGACACATTCATGAAACACATTATATAGTGTGTGAAAGCCAAATACCTTCAACCCCCTTCAAATGACAGGTACAACCCCACATTTTTTGAATAGTAGGTATATGCTTGTGATATATCGTTGGAAAGGTCACTTCATTCTCTATTCAAAAACGTTATCGCTTCCAAGTTTATTGCAACAAATGAGATAAAATGAATCAAAATCACGTGATTACCGTGATTTGATAAAATGTACTCAAAACTTCTTGCAATATACTCAAAACTTATTTAATGTTGAGGTATTGATAATAAGAAAATGAGCAAAAACCATAGCAATTTTCTTTTTAGATGATATCCCTTGAAAGACTGTAAATGATATCCGAGGCAACGTTAGTTTAAAACGCCTTGTCAAATTGTTATGTATGTTACAAAATCAGTTGTCAGTATTTCAATTTGAGTTTGAAGTTCGTTAACTTCAACTCTGACAAATGGTTAGATTAACGAAAATGCATAAAATAACAGTTTCACAAACGATTGGTTACGGAGATAAAACCCGAACACAACAGGAAGTAGCTCGCCTATTCTATGACAAATTTCCTGGTGATTTCCCAATTCACCCCCTATATTTCAAGGAACAATGAGCAAAATAGAGAAGCAGTGTCGCGAGTTTGGTCATGTGGGGTAGATAAAAAAAGCAGCTCCCAATGCAATGAGTGATGAACTCAAATTAGATGAGATGCTTGAGTATGAGGAAAACCCACATATATCGAGTAGACAGGCATCCACTGCATTCAATATTAGCCATACATCGATAGTGATCATATCAAAAGAAAATATAATGCATCCCTACTCAGGAGCTCATGAAAGACGATTTCGACAGAAGAACTTATTTTTATGAGCAAATGATGGATATGTTGGATGACAATATTATCCAATTAGAAGATGTTATGTTTTCTGATGAGTGTACTTTTTCTCTTAACGGTCATGCTAATCGGCAAAATTGCCGCAATGAAAAATCCTCACTGAATGAGAGAAGAACACATACAATACCCTCAAAAGGTTAATGTTTGGACAGGGATTGAAGGAAACCATATCATTGGTTTCTTTTTTCATTGAGGACAACTTGAATAGCGATCATTTGGCACATAGTATCATTTGGTGACATCATTTGGCACTACTTCAAAACTATGTCACTCCAAGTTTAGCAAATTTAAACCCTGATCCAGGAAACCCTCAAGTTCCAGTGAATACGATATGGTTTCAGCAAGATGAAGCACCACCACATTACTAAGTTAATGTCTGGCAATACCTCAATACAACATTTCCCAATCGGTGGATAGCGAGGCGAGGATCGATTGAATGGCCAGCGTGATCACCGGATCTTTCATCATCAGATTCCTTTTTATGGGGATATGTAAAGAGCAATGTGTGCAAAACTAAATCTCTGGATTTGAATGACTCAAAAGAACGAATAACGCTTGCGATAAGGTCGGTCACGTCTGATATGTTGAATAATGTTAGAAGACAATTTTATTCGAGATCAGGATGTTGCTGAGACTTTCCATAGTTTTTTTTTTCGTATTCTACATTTTAGTGTATTTTATCGAATTTCGGTAACCACATGATTTCAATTCATTTCATCTTGATTGTTGTAATAAATTCGAAAGCGATAAAATATTTGAATAGAGAATGAAGAGTCCTTTCAAACGATATATCACAAATCTATACTCCTCATTCAAAAAAACTGGTGATTGTACCTGTCACTCAAAGGGGGTTAAAGGTAGGGATGGAATTTCTACGTTATTGAATGTCAAATTATAATTCAAATTTGACGTGTTTCGGAATTTTTTCAATATGTACAGTAACCGAAATAATAAATTCATTTCATTTGGCTTCAACACACTATATGTACTTCCAAATTGAAAGAAGTTTATTTTTAGTATTGATTTGTTTAAAAAAAAACGCTCTTCAGCTTCCACCTTTTCAACCCCATTTAAAAAAAAATATGGAAAATCTTCAAAGTTAACAAAAGCAATTGAGTTCAAAATGAAAACAATGAATATTTTATCTTCTCATACATGAAATAAATTTTTTCTTGAACATTTAATGAATTCTATTGCAATTCACTAAACTTCAGTAGAACAGAAAACAATTTCACCCATTTCAAATTCTAATATTGAAATACTGGTTCGAACAAGAATTCCAACTTTTTGTCGTATATCAAACTTCTGTTCTCAGATGAAGTTCTGTTCTGAAGGAAATCAGAAAAACATTATTTTTTATTCGTCTTTCAATCGTCTGCGACGTACCCAACAAACTTCTTCATCAAAGAAGTTTCATTCATATAAAATCGCATACTTCCGATTTTCATTAAATCAAATTTAAAACTTTTATTTTGCTCCCAACGTTGAAAAAAATCCTAATGCCATTGAAATATGTACAGATAGATCATCGAATATTCGTAATTGGAAGAGAGTTTGTTGGAGTTGGAATCAATCATATTACTCGGTATGTTCTGAAATTTTATTGCACATTCCACATTCTATATTCATGTCGTTATTGCTGAAAGAAAATCAAATAGGTGGCTCACATGAATGAGGTTGAAAAAATTAAACGGATGGACCAAATTATACCTAGACTAAATTCGGCAAATTAGGATTATTATTCGAGTAATACAATCAATCATATAAACAATATGTGGTATTTTCTTCACTGATATGAATGTTTCTCACATAATACGATATTACGAAGAATGTTCGCTATTCATTTTGTAGTTATTCATTTCATAAATTCACCTACGGAAGTCAATAATATCTACACAAGATCGGTGAGTTATTCAAATCGGCAACGCTGCTCATAATACTTTGCTTTCGTGGTTCATTAACCAATTTTGTTTTCACTGTCATGGTCAGGTTTCGTACTTACAAGTATATGTACTCCATAAGTTCCAATTGATCCGTAGTGACTGAAATATTTCTACGTACTATCAATAATAATTGGTTTTACTGATGAGTTCATGCATAGGTAATCAGTACATACGCTCTTATCAAATGACAGGATTCATTTTTCGTCCATGTTCAAAACATGGACAAAACTTAGTCGTCCATCCAACCTTATTCCTGTTTACAATTTCAAAAATAATGATTATGCCATAAATACAAATGGTGATCATAATTATTGAGTGAGAATAGTAATAGTAATTTATTGATGCAACATAGCATACGCCATAAAAGAAAGTACAACATAGTCAAAATCGCTGAATTTCTGTAAGTAAAATACATGGATGAAATCTAATACATGAGTCAAAACAAAACACAAACACTTTAGACAATCGCACAGCTAAATCTGTGTACATTTCTGAAACTTATAATACATATAGCTTGTCAAATATAGAAAGAGGTTTGAGAATTTCTGCTTTCTCTCTTTAGATTGTACGGTACTAGCAAAAGAGAGAGATCAGAAATTCTCAAACCTCTTCCTATATTTGACAAGCTGTACACAGTCATCATTTTACGGAACATAGATGTAGATACGTAGAAATATAATAAAATATAGAATTATTAATCATCAAACAGAGGAATTTTGCAACAGGCATGGTGAGCATTTCAAAATTGCATAGGAAAATTCCTGACATGTTCAGTAAACTCAGAAACCGAATAAAAATAATGTTGCAGAAGAAAATTTTCAATATTTTCCTTGAATAAAAGTGAATTAGGAGTCTTCATTTCTGTTGATAACATATTATAAAGATTGTAGTCCAAATAATTCTTCTGGGAAACAGAAAGGGCGACAATGTTCTCTGGAATTACAGTTTTCCAAAATTCTCAGAATTTTTTTTGTTGTCGAAAATATTCTACAGATTTAGAGGATTCGCTATGACAATGTCCTATATAATATGTGCATGAAATATTGCAAAATACGTACTTTTCAGAGTTTCAGAATCAACATGCGATTTGAGCTAACGTAGTAGGAAAAAAGTACTTGAAAGTTTTCGTTCCAGTTGCTCTATATGATAGTTCCAGTTTAGTCTGTCATCGATTGTCAAACTCAGCAGCTCAACGAATTTATTTTCGAGTATAGAGGAGTTTGTCGTGAAAGTTATATTTTGGGTTTCATTATCATTCAGCTGTAATCTAATAACTTGGTACCAGTGCTTTGCTTCTTCTTGAATTTCTAGCGACAAAATTTCTTATTGTACAAGGTCATTGTGGGAACAAATCAACGTTGCATCGTCAGCAAATAAAAGTACACTTACTGGGCAATAGGAACTGGTGTAGATCGTTTACATATATTATAAAAAGTGGAGGGTCAAGTACTGACCCTTGTGGTACGACATGGAAAACATTTTTTTCTCTGATGTAACATTTTTCACTTCTACATTTCGGAAACCATTTTTCGAATATGAATCTCTGAGATTCAGGGATACTCCCCTCACTCCATAATACTTCGAAAAGAATGTCATGGGACACAGTTGAACACAGATGTGTCGAGGCCCCCCTCCATTGCCTCGACAATGTCACCCACAACATCTATCACTGCTCGAGATGTTGAGCAGTCCTTTCGAAAACCATATTGTGATTTGTGGAAAAATTCATTTGATTCAAAGTAGTTAACCAGTCTTGTCTTGATCAATTTTTCCAGAATTTTGGAAAGATTGCAAACTTAAAGATGTTGGTCTATAGTTGTCCACCAATGTTATGTGAAGAGGTATAACTTTGGTATATTTGAATACATTAGAAAAAACACCTGTCAAAAAGATCAAATTAATGAATTCAGATAATAGTCGCAAAATAATATCAAGAGTAACTTTCACGATCTTACTGTTCATACTAAATGCATTCATGCAATTTGAGTTTTTCAAGGATTAAACGGTATTGCAGTAGAACCGATAGACCAAAAACTTCTCGAAGATAATTAGTTCATCATATATAGGGTTTTTCATTAAGCGCTTTCTATCATTGAATTTGAATAAATTCAAAATGTGTGTGAGATACCATCGAAATTTTTTATTCGTTTGAAAAACCCATTGATGCCACTTCTTTACTGGGTAGACGTATCCGAAACGTCCAATATTCCATGACTCTGGCGCATTAATCAGGTTGAGTTTGACTGATGCTATAGGTAATGTTGGCTTTGAGGGCCTTTGTGGATTGTGGCCCATTTATTATCGCTTGCGAGTTGTGAAAACCTCACAAGAAAAAGTCTAACGGGGACAAATCGCACGATCCTCATCACCACCACGTGAGATGACCGGGCCCTCAAATAGCTCGTGCAGAATATTCAATGTAGCATGAGATATGTGGCACGTAGCGCCATCCTGTTGATACCACGTGTCGTTGGTGGCCAGATCATCCAATTCAGGTAAAAAAATTGGTAATCTTCATCCCATGGTGTTGGTTTGGCCATCGTCGTTCTAAAAGAAATATGGACCAACGACGCCGTCAAACCAAAATCCACACCAAACAGTTATTTGTCGAGATGCATTGGACGCTTTTCGATCTCATATAGATTGGTATCTTCCCAAATTTGACAATTTTGTTTGTTCACGTACCCATTCATCAGGAAACGGGCCTCATCGTTGAAGATTATTTTTCGATAGAAATTAGGGTCAGTTGCCAACTGCTCCAGAGCCTATTTAGCAAACACACGTTGTTGTTTTCAGTTCCCTCAGTTCCTGTTTGAGTTGAATTTTGAGTGGGTGCAGTCTCAAATCACGATGCAAAATTCGTTGTGGTCTGTGAAAGGCCGATCGACTGTCTTCAATTTTTCTGCACATTCTCTCAGACAGCGGCGATATTTCCATCAGATCTTGTGTTTCATCGACATACGGGTGATGGTGGATCATTTACTGAACCAGTGCACTCAAATTTATCCACTACATTGGGAATAGTGGCGATAATGGTGGCCGTGAAATAGGTGAAGCATGCAATACGCTGCCCGAGCAGAACACCCATGTTGATTTGGCAAAACTGACTGAACAAATGACAACTAATTCAACAGATGTAGGTTCAACAAGATGGTCGTCTTCAGTCGCCAAAGTTGGGAAGTCCCTATTGTAAGATCTGAGGTCCTGTCAACAGACATCACCCGCAGACGATTGTGTATACTAACAATCGAAACGGAGTTAAGTAACTTGGTTGGAATTAAGTTTCGATTTTTTCAATTTCTCGCTTGAAATGCAATATAATTCATATTCATTTTTATGTGTATTTGTACTAAACGCTTTTCCAGACAAAGGATTTTTACTTTACTCTGTCTCGATGAATAATCATTCGGAATAATATTGATGAAGATTCTTTTCTTTCCAACAACTCGTGTGAATACTCGTATAGTCAATAACATAGATTGTACTGGTGAGGAGTGATCATTATTTAGCGAATTTATGTGAACATTTTCTAATTCAACTCTAGAAAACCCTTGAATACTTCTCAAGCAAATGTGTTTCGGAATAATTTATTGTAAACTCAAAACACTTTTGTCCTGAATGATATTCAAGTAACCTTCGAGAATTTAGCGATTACTCATTTGTCAAGTGAATTTACGGAATTGGATCATAACGGTGTATCACGCCACTGAAAGTAATAAATGAGAACTCTCAATATTCCTCAATGATACTATATTTTATGTTGTCGATCACACCATTCATTGAAACGATTATGAATTCGACATTCAGTACAGAACTTCTGTGCGTTTGGGAGAGTAAATTTATATTGGTTTTTCGATTCATTGAAAGTCGTTATTCATTTCAATCGTTTCGTTATATATTTCACAGAAAGACAGTAAGTTGAAATTTTATTTGAGGTATATAAGATTTTTTTTCTGCTGAAGGTATTTTTCTGTTATCATTTACGACTTTCATCATTGATTTGTCTGTTAGTTCTGAAAATTTTCATTTATTTGAATTATTTTGTTTCATATCCGATACACAGGCTGATTTACGGTGGATGACACATTAGACATTTCTGGCGAGCATATTCGGACATTCTATACCCAACTGAAATATTTTCGACAATGCGGTGTTGTAATTTCCATTAGAGAATAGTAGCAACTTTGATTTTTCAAATGGCACACGCTGTACATAATATTATTTTTGTAATCCACAACAATTACCTGATAACTTTTCTCGATATTTTCTTATATCCATCTATTACCGTTATCGAAATATGAATTGATTTCAGTTTTTTTCTTCGGAAATCATAACCTCTAAAATTGCTGATATCTTTGAGTTGAGTCGTAACAAAATTTGATTTGGAGTTAGATGATACTTGTAGGCTTTCCACACTTCAGCGAAATCTTCGTCATTTCAATGCAAGGTGGTGAAAAAATATGGTTTTCTCGTTTGCTTGAAAAAAAGACTGAAAGTCGATTATTTCGAAAAAACACCCTATATGTTATCACAAACTCAGAAAGCTGTTGAATTTCGCTTCTTTTCTATGTATCATGCGTATATCCAGCTAGTCAAGTTTCGGACTTTTGAGCTTTCATTTGTGAAAATGTCCCTTTAGAATGGAACTCCCTTTTGGTATTTTTTAGCAGGCCATGATTACTATTTGACAGTAACGTTGTGACATTCACCTAATCATATTGACACTTTCGTCACTTCAGGAGTTTCAAATACCTTCAAAACGATGTAACAAAACTATTCAAACAAAGTTCACATGAATTTGTTTAATATTTTTGGACAGTGTGATGAAATTATCAGCAGGACACGTAGGATGTTCAAATGAAGGTATCCTAATCTAACATAAATGAAGCTCAAGAATTGAGAACAATTTCAATGCACTTGGATCAAGTTCAAAAGGATCAAGAAATTTACCTCAACTCATAACTTCTGAAGACAATCATATCGATGTCTTAGTATATTTTTACGCATTTCGTGAGTCATCGATAAGAAGTGCTGAAGGAGATTCGGATATAAAATATTCATCGGTTTCAAGAATCTTGCAAAAACATGAAATGCATGATTATTAATTCACCAAAATTCAAGCAATGAAACCTCAAGACCCTCAACAGAAAGTTGAATTCTGTGAAATGTTGTTGATATGCATTCAAGAAGATCAATTGTTTTCAATAAAATTATTTTGGGCTGATAAATCGAAATTTTTGAGAGAAAGAATTTTCAATAGAAAAATTGTCAATATCGGTTCAGTGGGAATCCTCACGTCACAAAAGAAGCCGAATTTCAAGGAAAATACAGTTCTGCATGTCAATGGACAACAAATTTATATACGCGATATACGAGAAATCATTAACATCCAGAAGCTACCTGAATATTTTGGAAAATACTTTGGAGAGCTTCGTCGATCACCGGCCCACAAAAAAAAATCAAGTAGAATGTGCATTTGACCGGACCTACCTACGGTTTTGGTTCGCTGAATCCGAATTCGAGGTCAATTTTACCCCTACACCCTCGAAATTTCGAGAAAACTTCAAAAAACCGTAAAAATGATGAAAATCAGCAGTTTTGATGATAAAAAATTTTCTGGAACAAAACTAAGCGTGATTTTCATGTATTTCGATCCGCTGACTATGAATCGAAACTTTATTGAGACCGCGAGCCGTTTCAAATGTAAAAAAATCATACAAACCCTCTATGATTCCGAAAAATTTTTTTTTTATTTTTTTACTCTCATTTTTTACTTTTGAAGACTTAATTGCTTGTGCCTGTAACCAGGGCACCTCCACGTAGTGACGGTGGGCAACAGAACCATCTGGCAGAGTCCCTGGGTTAACGGCGTGTGTGCCGTCATGGCAAGTACAATTTATAAGTACTTTACGATGCAGGGAGTCGAAGCAGGCGTCGTCATCAAGCGACTGCAGCTCTTCAGAAGTAGGAAACTTGGCTACTGGAGAGTATACTATTACAAGAAGTAATTCTCATCTGTTGAAAAAAAGTCCTGATTCATTTTGTTACATTTGTGAAGAATCCAATTCAGAAATGAATCGAAGATCGTTATCTGATAAGATCGAACAAATCGATGAAGAATGTTTTGGTCTCCAAATCACTAATTTGGAGTCAGCATGGATTCCACATACGATTTGTAGTAGATGTAACATGATGTTAACCCGGTGGGAAAAAAACAAGAAACAGAACAACTTGAAATCCACAATACCAATGATATGGTCTTCCAACTGATTTACAGAATTGTTATTTCTGTATGACAGATACTACCGGGTTCACCTGGAATACAAAAACAAAATTTTTCCAGCTGTAGAGTGTGAATAGACTAAAAAAATTAAGATGCGAATTGAAGACATCAAAGGATATACAATTTTATCTGAATTGGACTAGAAAAAGTTTTTTTATCATGAAAACTATATTTTTCCGGAAATTTCGGGAGTTTTGTGTTATTTTTTCACATTTAAAATGGCTCGTGGTCTCGTTAAAATTTCGATTCATATTCAGCGGATCGAAATACATGAAAATCACGCTTAGTTCAGTTCAAAAATTTTTTTTATCATTAAAACTGCCGATTTTCATCATTTTTACGGTTTTTCGAAGTTTTCTCGAAATTTCGAGGGTGTAGGGGTCAAACTGACCTCGAATTCGGATTCAGCGGACCAAAATACGTACCCGTAGGTAGGTCCGGTCAAATGCACATTCTACTTAATTTTTTTTGTGTGCCGGTTATCTGTCAATCAAAAAATATCGAAAGTATTGCTATCAACTATACAGAGCTCCTACAGATTGTACAAGAGAAGTGAGCGCAGAACTGGACAAACTTCATGACGATCGGTGGATAAGTCACTTGGGACCATGGAATTGGCCAGCGAAATCACCTGATCTCAATCCATTAGATTTTCATCTATGGAAAATGTTCAGAGATAAAGTTAATAAAACACCCGTGCGTTCGAGAGATGAACTGTTAGAAAGGATTACCCAAACCTTTGAAGATTTGGACTTCAATGAAATCAGATCTGCCACGACGAAAGCAGTCAATATCCGCATTTTGAAGTAATTGGAAGTGAAAGGCCAGCGATTCAAACATATTTCGAAATATTCCACATCATTGTTTTACTTTTCAAAAACCAATTCAAAACAATTTCCACTTTCAAGTTTTTTCTTGATTTTTTCAATTCACCCAAACATATCGAAATTGTTCTAAACTCGCATGAATTTCTTGAGGTTGATTGGTGGTGAGATTTGAATACCTTTCGTTGAACTTTCTACGTGTTCTGCTGATAATTTCATCACGCTGTCCAAAAATAATAAATAAATCCATAAGAATTTCATTTGAATAGTTTTGTTCCATCGTTTTGAAGGTTTTTGAAATTTCTGAAGTGATGAATATGTCAATATTATCAGGAGAATGTCACAACGTTACTGCCAAATAGTAATCATGGCCTGCTTACAAAATACCGAATGGGAATACCATTCTAAAAATGCTCATAAGTCCGAAACTTGACTAGTTAGGTATACGCATGATAAGATAGAAAGGAATAAAATTATAACAGCTTTCTATTTGAAAAAATGAATTTTCAGTCACCTTTTCAAGCGAACGAAAGAACTATATTTTTTACCACCCTGTTTCGGAGTAACGGAGACTACGCTGAAGTATGGGAAGCCTTCAATTATCACCCATCTCCAAACCAAATTCCGGTACCATATTATTTTTCAACTCAAACATATCAGCATTGTTAGAGGTTATGATTTCCGAAAAAAAAATTTGAAATCAATTCATATTTCGATAATGGTCACAGAAAGGTATAGAAAAATATCAAACGGATTTGTCGGGTTGATGTAGATTTCAAAAATTATATTATATACAGGGTGTTTTATTTGAAAAATAAAAGTTGCTACTACTCTTTAATGGAAGTGGCAACACCGCACTGTCGAAAATATTCAACCTGGGTGAAGAATGTAAAAATATGTTCTCTATTGAATTTCAAAAGTGATTCGTTGTCTTGTTCACTAGAAACGTCCAATGTGCCATCCATCGTGAATCAGCCTGTATATGAAATTTTATGTATATTGAACATAGTTTTGTTAGTACTTATAAAACAACCAGTATAACATTTTCAAGATGAGTGTCAGTACTTGTTCTCGAGTACAATTTTTAAAAATGTATTTTTACTTGAAAGTGAAATGTTTCATACATGACCCAGCTTAGTTAAGTGGGCACAGTCACCATGCTTCTTTAGCTAGTTTCTTCTGCTCTTTCGTTGCCATTTTGATGTGAAATGTCATGAAACTGAACATTGAAGTTTTTCCTCTGAGTTATTTTTAATTCGGATTTCATTTCAATCAGGCTTAACTGTGAATATCTGTTTACTGCAAAGTCCTTTGATGTGAAAGATGAGCAATATGATTTATTTTATCCATCTCCAACTCGTGTAATTTTCATGCCTGTCATCGTTTCACTTCAGTATTTTCACTATAAATATCTATAGAGGAAGTACGAAAATATATTTTCTGAAATGAATTTGCGACTTGTAGTCCGAGGGATAAAATAACTCAATATGTTTTGAGCAGTCTGCTTCAAAATGTTACAAATAAAAGCACAACTAACATGAGATAATTACAGCTGATGAGTGATGAAGAATACTATTCTGTTTTGCAATATATCTCTCTTTTTGTCTTTGTTTTTCTGTATCACCTTTCTGAAAGTTGAATCGATATTTTCCTAGATTTGGATAAATGTTATTTGATATCGTTTGAAGAATGTATGTATTTGCGTTGAAAATAACTACTCTGATTCAGTATTTGGTTTCGACACACTGTGGCGTTTTGTATTTACTTTTATGGTAGCGGAAAGCGTCTATAAAAATATTTCGCTCCATTTCATCGAAACCTTTCACATTTACCTCAATAAAAATTCGCCTCGAACATTAAATGTCCCTGCAAATTCTGTTAACTCCCGAACCGAATATAGCATGCAGGCTTTTACTCTTTCACGAGGTTATTTTTCCCGAAACACCAATAATTTATTATATTTTTCATGAACAGGGGGTGAAAGATATGTGAATATGCACTATTCCCAATTTTGCAGACGTTTCATGAATCTGGAATGAAGAGCCAATTTTCAGTATAGGTATGATATTGGTGCAGAAATAATGCAAAAGTTACTGAACTGAATTTTGTATATGTTTAGACATTGAAAAAATTCATTACAACTAACGAATATTGTGATTACACGACGTGATGACCTCTTTATTATTATCTAATTTTTTTTGTTTCTGACAAGATAGGCGGGTTCAACCGGAATCTTGTTGTGGTTATTGCATTTAAGCGATTGCTTCATTATGGACGGATAAGATGAAGGATATATTCAAGATAATTTTATAAACCCGCCTTTTTCCCCGCAGCTAGCGTCTTACTCGGAATATTCAAAAATCCTTTTTTATTGAACATCTGAAACATAAAACGAACCTACATAAAAAATTCGAGTCTCTGAAAATATATCGATACGGAGAAACAGTGATGAAAATTAACTTTATTTCATGAACGCGCCTTTTTTTCCCGCGACTGGCGCACCAACTGAAATATCCAAATATCCTTTCTTACTGCACAATATGGAACAAACCTTCATACAAAATTTCAACCTCCGAAAATACAGGCCGTTTATTTTATCATATGGTAACATTGCTATATTCTAAATCGTAACAGATACGAAGACGATCAAATGGGAAAAAAGGAACGATACAATGATAGAAGAAAATTTACGGGGACTCTTGCCCTTCTCTAGTTATATGGAAAAAAATGCAGTTTTTTTGTTTTTTACGAATAGAATTGTTATTTTGGAGAATATGAAAAAATGGAAAAAAATGTTATCATACAGATGTTTCTTTTTTATTACAGACATAGATAAAGTGATAATTCTACAATGCAAGGGTTTATCACATTTCATATTTTTCAGCGTTTCATTTGAAATAACTACCATCATCAGTGACAACAATTTAAAATTACGGTCCTTTCGTTTGTAGTTGTTTCTATTTCGTCAGAATATAATTCAGACAACCCAATAAATTCGACAGGTAGGTACACTAACACAATGAAAATTCGTACTTTTTCGTTTTGAAAATTTTTGTATTGCCGTAATCCTTCTTTCAAAGCTCACTCCTTCCTAATCTATTGTAATTCGTGATATTTTCATAATTCTCATTTCTGGAAATGACGAAAATATCAGTTTTTGGTAAAAATTCGATTGTTGTATAATTTGGTATGATGAAATAGCATCTCAATTCATTTAACATCTTAAACGCGTAGGCTTTGCTTGATTTCTATGGCAGAAAAAATGAATGCTTTGTTAGTATCTGTTGAGAACTGTTAGATGCTTATGAACATATCAAAGATTCATTCAAATGATGGAAGGACTGATATGCTATTTTGTTATGCAAAATGAAATAAAAATCCTCTCCCGATGAGTTACCTTTTTTCTCCTTTAATCGTCTTCGTAGCTGACACGGTTCAGAATATAGCAATGTTACTACATGATAAAAAAACAGTCTGTATATAACGATACAAAAAACAGTGATGAAAAGGTAACTTTATATTATGAACGTACCTTTTTCCCTCGCGGCTGGCGCCCCAGATGAAATATTTGAAAATCATCTCTCATTGTATATCTACAACATAAAATGAACCTACATACAAAATTTCATCCTCAGAAAATAAAGCAGTTCGGAGAAATAGTGATGAAAAGGTGATTTCCATATGTAAACGCGCCCCGGGGACGCTATAGTTAGAATATTTTAAAATCATTTCAAAGGGGCACCTATTAACCGAATTTCAGCTTTCTAGTACTCACCAGACCGGAGAAACCGAGAATGACTTTTGCATTTACAAGTAAAGATGGAGAATTCTTAGGAAAATACTCCACATATCAAATAATCAGCTTTTTACTATTCAAAGTCACAGAAGAACAATAAAGAAAGACATCATTCCTCTAGTGGTAGGAATAAGACAAAAATAATGGAAATATATATTTCTCAGATCTATGGCATTCATCTCACAAAAATAAAAATCAATTCGAAATTTTCAATAGAAAAATAACTGAAACAAATGACAAGGAGATGGAAAGGGAGGAAAAAACATTTTGTAGTTCATCACAAATGAAACTGAAAAAAATTATTGATTAGTCAAAAATATTCACGAAATCATTGGCTCAACAGATTTTGGATATCGAAATGTCTCGATGTATTGATTCAATTGATGAAATACTGAGAGTAATATACCTTCAGTAGTACCTGAAAAACATTCAACGTTTTATCCTCAGTTAAAGACTGACTCAAGTTGCATATAGTTCTATTACAAATTTGCCGTGATATCCACTGTGAGTTAGTATGATAGGGATAAGGATTGACATTATTACACTATCTGTTTATTATGACAAATCAGTATTCGTACTAGCGAATCTATTTATGACGATCAAATCATTTCAAGGAACAATTTGTTCAGGCTAGTCTCAGCTCCCTACACTGTAGGTTAATGGACTGACACCTATCAGGAAACAACTACTCCCCTGGCTAATACCACGAAGGGCGTTGGATTATATCCGACAGGTGTCAGTGCAGGAATCTTCAAATGCTGCATATGCTGTTGGCGATACGACAGCAGGAATCGATTTTCAATTATTGAACGGGCACACTTGCAGACCGATTTATAGCCAGTTTTCAAGTATGCCCACTGACTATATGTGAAAAATATATGCCTGAAATTTCAATTTGTGTTCAGATTTCATCTTTATATCATAATGCCAAAGAATGAATCACATGGGAATCGGAGGAAATTCGTGTCAACTGTACAAGGATCAATATTGTAATTGTTCAAAAGTTTAATAAAGTGAGCCAATATGGACATTGATGGATGGTATGTGGTAGGTTGTCAGGGACGATTCATCAATTCCCACTCATGTATTTCATAGCGTCACATGTTACAAATGGTCAACTTATCAAGATATATAATAATTTTTTCCAGTATGTTAGTTCATTTATATTATTTTTTCAGGTTTTGTACAAAAATGTATTTGTTGAAACTGTCGCTCATTGAGAGCTATTGGTGTCTGGTAAGGAGACGTTTAGGTATGAAAGTAGGTTTCGAATTCTGATTTTTCAGAAATAAAAAATCCTCTTTGAGTAAAGAATAGCAGAGTAATATAAAAATATAAAACTTTGCTTTGGAATACAGAATTTGTTAAAATTGTTCCAAATGATGATATTTATAGTTGAATGGTCACCTAGAGCACTATAGATAATTTCATCACTATTGTAGCCATCATAAAATGGCATCTAATCGATATTCTCTTACAGGTCACTAGACAACCTACCGACATTGTAGTGAAAATTCCAAAACCATTACCACAATTTCAAAGTACTCCAAGACAGCAGCAATATATACAGGTAAAAATTCCCATTTTTTTTTTCAAATTGTTACTCAGGAGATGAAGAAAAATTCATCGAGAGAACTTCATCTCCTGAAGACGTCATCTTGGTTGGTGAAACGCTCGTTGAGAAGAGTCTTGCATTTTTGATAACGGAGAAATGTGCCTGTATTGGCAAAATATAATGTATAGAAACAAAATATTTTCAGTTTCGAATGTTGAGACAATCTGAATAGCTATCACATTTTATTGGATATAACATCATTGCTATCAAAAAAAAAAAAGAACAAACTTTTTCCTATCCTGAACATATTCACGTAAAACAAAATTTTTGAGATAAGGCTTGCAGTAAATGTCTAAGAACAAAATGAATAAAATAGTGAGAAAAAAGACAACTCAGGAGTAACTGTTAAGTTCGAAGGGGCAGTATTCATAAATATCAAGTCACGGATATCATCGAACTGAATGAAAATGGAGAATGAATGGGGGAAAATGAATACAACAATTAAAAAGCAAATCGAATGAAAATGCAAATTTTATTGAAGATGGATTCTTAATTGGAATAGATTGGATGATGAATCATAATCAAATGGATAACTTTCTCATGAAATGTATTCTACATTATCTTGAGGATATAGTATGAATTCCGTTTCATTATTGGGAATATTGAACAATATGGTTCTTTCCGATATTTCTTCAATCGAATCTTTCTTGAAAGGTCACCAATATTAAGTGACCGCAGATGGTTGTGAGTTTGAGTATCTCAGCATTCATTCTGATGTACCACAAGGTTCCATTTTGGGACCCCTATTATATGCTATTTATACATGCCACTTGATGAAAAGTCTTCAAACATGTAGAATCCACCTGTAAGCTGATTCAGATCCATCACAGTTTTCCTCCTCTACACCCTAATGTATCGGGATCTGAAAGCTTTCATTGAAGCAGCGTCAATTCACTGCCTCATTATTGATAAGAATACATCCAAAGGAATTTGTTTGGGTCACGTACTGAGCAAGACTCCGTTATGGAAACTAACGATACAGGAATAGATAAAGAGCGTCTTGAAATTGTATATGAGATGAAGAGTCAAGGTGTTTTGCTTGATGTTGAATTGAAATTCGGAAGGTATAACAAGAAATTCTTGCAGCGATCATATTTCGTGTTGAGGAGTATTTATAGTCCAAAGCACTTCCTTTCATTGAGGATAAAAGCTGATGTACTACTGTTGATGTACTACTATACAATCCATTTTCTACTAGTCACTATAAACTGGAAATTGAAAAAGTGCAAAGCTCGTGTTTGCGACCTATATACGGTTTCAGAAAACTGCAGCGAAGTTTGCATAAACTTTTCAGTATTTATTGGGTGGGTAAATATGCAAAACAGCATAATTTTGCATGATGAAACATTTTTTCATAAAATTATTAGTAATATAACGCCTAATTACCTGTACAGGAAAATAACTTGTGCATTACCACAATGCGAGGAATGAAGGATTACTGATAACACCAAGTTTCAGACTGATATGTTTCAGACGTAGTTCCATCTCTCAGATTTGTAAAATTTATAATTCTGTACCGCAATATTTCGAAAACGTTAGGTCATAGCGGTTTCGAGTAGAATTCAGGATTTTACTGACAATCTGATCTGCCCAAAATATTTCAGAAAACTGGTTAGGAAATTTCAAACAACTGGAACTGGAAAAAATGTATCTCGGACGAGAAACAGATAAAAATCGTTGTGTCTGTAGTCCGCGACTACACTTGCTCAGGAGATTGACGTCCCAACAACCATCATCAAGCAATACCTCAGAAGACATAACTTCCATTCCTGTAAATTGAAGATGATACATGACTCGAATAGAGTACCCTGACAGAAAATTGCAGTTTTATGAGTTGATGTTTGAACTTTTGATTGCAAATCGAATTTACATAAAAAATATTCATACTATTCAAAAATTCTATTTTCTCCTCAAATTTCAACGCCTAAATGTCTAACTGGTCAAACAAAAATCCACATATTTTTCGCAAAAGTCATACTCGGACTCCTGAGAAAATGAATGTCTGTGTAAAAAAAAATTGAAAATCATATTATTGTTACCATATATCTAGAGGAGAATATGACTAGTGATTTGGTTATTTTTTGAAACCTCATTCACCTACGGATTGAAAGATTTGTGGTCAACAATCAAGATGATTTTAAGATTTATTTTTAACAAGATGGTACAACCCCACGTTGTTTTAGGCCTTCAAGGGATTGGCCGTTGGAATGGCCTGCTTCTCCAACGGATTTGACTCCTCTCGATTTTTTCTTTCGGTGATTCATCAAACCGAAAGTCTATCTTACGCAAATTGGGGCAATACTAGAACTTTCAGACAGAATTACCGAAACTTGTGCTAGTATTACCCCAGAAACATTCCGAAGTGTTAGAAAATAGTTCAAAAGTAGAATATTTTACTGTTAGTGAGTTCAAAGAAAACGTTTTTGATATTTGTTGAAATGATTTTTTCATGAAATCAAGACACATCTATTGCAGAAGAAGGCATTAATTGATTTTTTTTTCCAATGAACATTCATTTCAGAAAATCTGACACAGAGAGACGGAGTTACGAAACTCCTAGTCGCAAATTTGAAAATAAACAATTCCGCAGCCGGCTATCGAAATCGAAAACAGTAAAGATCATTGTAAAGAGAAGTTAAATACATTTCATACGAAGGAGGGGGTCACAATAATCCCTCTTCATTCAAAAAATGATCCGTTTTCACGAATATTTTGTACGACTCTAATATATTGCCCTGTTCGAACATTAAAAGGCGAAGGAAATTATTCACTTCCAAATTGTTTATTGTTTGCTTTATGTTATAAATGCTCAATATTAACTACAATTTTTTTTCAGGAAGTCCCAACTCAGAGACAAGCTCAACAAGACCAAAGGCAGCAATCCAATATCATCTATCAATTTCAATAATGATTAATTTATGAATAACATGTATTTATACTCAAAAATTGAGAATCTATCGAGACTGTAGGGTTAAAATAAAACTTTCTTTTCTATCTGTTTTTTGTAAAACCTGTGTTTGGGGTCACACATTGAATGTATTCTTATTCGACACATTTTATTTTTCTCAATCAAGTGTTTCGAAGCTCAAAGGTAACATATTCATTTATACATTCGAAGACCAAAACATTACAAGGTTCAATACTTCATACAAAAATGTGGAATCTGGTTACATGAATGAATTCAAAAATGAAAACAATACTATCGAATAGCAAATACTCACTCATTTTTTCTGTTACTGTTATTTCATTTCAATATAAGGTTTGTTAAGTTATTTTTTGTTTAGAAAAACTACAAAAAATGTCAGTACGACAATGAACATCATTGTTCAGTTAGAATATCCTCATTCAGTTTTCAGTTTTACTAGTAGAATGGTACCATGTCAACAATCTCTAAAGTGATCAATTCTCGTCCATTGAAAAAAAAAATTGAAGAAAATTTTATTTACGGTGCGACGCGTAACTTTCACGAGACCGAAAGGATTCTCAATGAACGTTTTCCGAATCGTCCTATCTGTAGAAAATATTCGGGGGAACTTATATCCAAATTCACAACTACCGGTAGTGTACATAACAAAAAGCCCCAAGGTTATCCGTCCCTTCCGTAAAAACAGCAAGTGCGAATAATTGAAGAGATGGTAGTAAATCCTGATCAGTCTACTTATTCCATAGCGAATGTTTGTGACGTGTCTCCTCCTACTGTGTGGAAACTTTTGAAGAGGAATAGGTATCGTACATAGAAAATTAAAATGGTACACCAGAAGCCCGTTCCGTATCTTCTACTTGCACCAATTAACTGAAGATGACCCTGATCGAAGAACAGAATTCTGCGAAATCATAACGGAAACCAAGGCATCCTACCTATCTCCACAATATGATGCCTTCTTGGTTAACAACTCCTGGGACTGTCTTCATGAGAAGCCATATACGAACTAACAAATATAAGCCCCTAGTGGTAGAAGTCGAAATGCTTAAATCAAATCTAGATTATTCGTATGTTAAATTAGCCAACGACAGGAAAACAACTGTTTCGAACAAACATTTAGCGCCGTTAGGTGAAGGAGAATATCTGAAACAAACTGGCCCATATTATCATTCTACTCCAATTGGCATAAATTGAGAGTCTTCATCAAATGGAAATGATACTGAAGGTTTTTTGAACATAAGAATCACAGCAGATGATATATCTAATGAATAAACCAATTCAGGGTCAATTACATCATCTGTTGAGACACATTCCAGACATACCACAAGAAACAGAAGACTTCATTGAAAAGTGAGGAAAAATGTGATGAAAATCATATTTATTTAGTCCATCCTATATCTATACTCATTCCAGAAATCATAGTTGTCATTATCTGTCATATTATTATGTCATGTTTTATTTTTTTTGATTAAAGCCAACTTCGAGTTTCATGTTTCTAGTTTCAATCTATTTATAACACGTTCATATCGTGTGGCACTCACTTTTAAAGCCTGAATCATCAAAAACCGAATGGGAGCTGACGCCCATTTCGTTCGCCATCCCGCGCACCGTTTGTGATGTGCCAGGATTCTCAAATCCTCGTCCTGGATTACTATATGTGGACCACTTCGGGGCTTATTTCCAATGCTGAAATTTCCGAAACGAAATGTCGCAAACGAATTTCACGTTCGTTGACACTATCATTACCAAATGCCTGGTTGATTTTTCGAGCTGTTTTGACAGCAGTTTGGTTCAGTTTCAATTCGTAATAGCGAGTGTATCACGGCGAAACATCGAATGTCTACCAGTAAGGATGACTATGTTATATGCAAGTCAAAGTATACCCCTTTCAGTTGCTACATTGTGTAGGAATCCAGTGAATGATATCTGATTCAATTCTATAACGAATGTTTGGAATACATACTGAATGATTGTATAATTCAGTGTTCATATACAAGTACTCGTTTCAAATTTTATTTTCGTGTAATTCAATGTTTATTCGAAAGCAGCTGTTTCGAAAGGGACTTTTTCTTTCAGTTTGTATCTGAAAGTTACTTCTTTGATGATTGCTTTCTTCTGTTCTTTGGAAGATCCCTACATTTCTTTGTATCAAGATGGAGAAGTAGAAAGACAAAAAATGTTTTCCAATTCTGAAGACTGAGGTATAACATAACAATCTATTTATTTTTTTTTCTTCTCATACAGCAAGTCACTGATGACTAGAACAATTTTCCTTCCCGAAAATAGACTTTCATTCATTGGATAGTAATAATAATTTACAAATGATCAACCATCACTCATACAGAAAGAACTCATCTTTCCGATGGACAACAAAAATATAACACATTCATACAGAAATGGCCAGCTCAAAGTCCGTTCTGATCTCTATAATATTCCAAAGCCGTTATTGATTCGGTTGTGGAGTGAAAATTCTGCGGGAACGGATATTGCCCTAGAAAGAAGGGATCTAGATGTCGGTTTTGATATATTTTCTTATATATTTCTGAAGCGGTAATCCGAGCTGGATTTTTCTCATCCAAACAGACACGCGTTTAGACTGTCGATAACTTGGTTAATTCGAAAAATGAAAGCGATACGCGGTATGATTATTATATTGTCTGAAGTCGTTGAAGGAAAAAGAGAATCGAGTGAATATTCTCGAATAATGTAGGTACGGAGCTTTGTACTGGAATCAACGATATTCTTGATTTCATCATCTTAGTGAATTATTCATTGTAGTGAATACAGAGTTGGAAAGTGTCGAAAGTTTTTCTGTTGGGTAAATCGGAGGAGATACAAAAACGGAAAAACTGATCTCCAGTGATATCGAGTGAGTGAAGTTCAGGTGGACGAATGAGAATCTTTGAAACAGCAATGGTTACAGGGGCAGTGGGAAGTATACTTATAAAAGAAAACATTTCCCCTAAAATTTTTTATATATGTGTTGAGCTGTGGAGGAGATTGGGGTTGTCAAATTTTTCGTTATTTTCATTTTCAGTGCCCTTTTTTATGATCTGTGTTATGACTTATTTATTTTGTGAAAATTCAGGATCACTTCAATGAGATGAATGAAAACACTTTTTGTCTAATTCACACTACGTTCATTTATTCTCACGACTGATTTCAGAGTTTAGCCCATTATAAAGTGAAACTAACTAACTAACTTTTTGGAGTAGGTACACGGATTATATAGGGTTACAGATAGTCTAAGAGGCTAGGTGGTGATTGAATAAGGGTACCAACTATGAAATTATAGAGATTACCGGGGTTACCAAATTAATAAATTCAAGAGTGAAGACCTACAAAAATCGAGTTGCTCGTTTGGGGGTATATATTTCGGGTTTTTTTCATCGATTCATTGATTTCTATGGCTTCCAACAAATTCATTTCCTTTCCTCTATTACATATGTTTAGAATTTTAAGATTATCTTTACTTATCTTGTGTTTTGTTTTTGGAAGATGTTCATACATTGTAGATTTCTTGCCCGAACAGACGTGTTCACGAAGCCTTACGTCAAAATTTTCACCGATTTGGCCTGTATAAACTGCAGGGC
>WOGR01000696.1:0-23468 GCA_015342045.1 Leptinotarsa lineolata | reverse complement strand
CTGCAACTATAACTTATTATTGAACCTAACTATGACTCATCAAATGATCATCATACATATCAAAATTGTGGAGTACTACTGAATGATAGAAGCCGGTTTATGTTCAAATCTGAGATTTTTTGACCCCTTCTAAATTGTCGGTACATAAACATTGTTAGTTATGATCACATGAGAAAACGACTGTTATGCATTATTA
Organism: Leptinotarsa lineolata; assembly: GCA_015342045.1. NCBI lineage: Eukaryota > Metazoa > Arthropoda > Insecta > Coleoptera > Chrysomelidae > Leptinotarsa > Leptinotarsa lineolata. The sequence goes on along the minus strand of WOGR01000696.1, from coordinate 23,272 downwards.
TTGACTAAAGACTGTTAGTATATATTAATGATGTATAAGTAATAAATTTCATTCTTTTCTTTTCTAATCCTTTTCCCCTGTTTTTCTTTCAACCACGATACAACGCAATGCTTTATGTGGCTAACTCTTTATTTATTTGTAATATTGACATTGGTTACTGTAGTTGTTTTTGGCAAAAAAATATTATTATCATTATTATATACTTTTGCAACTAATCTGGCTTTTCTCTGGTCCAGAATTCCATTTGCATCAAATTTATTATTTGAGATTATTTGACTTCCAATGACTTTTCGGTTTTCTGGGCGATCTACGATGTCCCATGTTTGATTCTTTATTTGAGGTAAATATTAATTTTTGCTGCTTTTCTCCGTTCTTCAGCTTCAGGACTCATGAAGGCATCTTCAATTGTGAGCGAATTCAGATTCTGTGTAGCACCAACAAATTCTGAAGATTCTGGTTGTGATTTTACGCAAAACTCTTGTCTTGGTCTACCTCTTTGACCTGTTCTTATTATTCTTGGCCTTCCTCTGCTACGGTTCGATAATTCTGATGTAATTTCTGATTCAAATTCATTTTCTATCTTTATCTGTTTTGATTTATTTTGATCATTTTCATTCATTTCATCATATCTGGAAGTGTTACTTGGTAAAAGTGAAGTTTCGTTCGATTTCTACAGTTCTTACAGGGTTTGTATCTGCTATCATTTCATTCGACGTGAATTCTTCATGATTTCCTTCAGGTGAAATTTCATTCAAAAGTTTGACGTCTTCGCTTACTAAAACTTTTCAAAAATTCGGATCATACTCTCGAAATGCTTTAGATTGATTCACTGAATATACATGAAAAATGCATTCGGAGGATCGGTTATTGAATTTTCCTCTATTTGGATTCTTATTCAGTACAAAAGTTTTTCATCCAAAAATCTTGAAGTGACTTGCAGTAGGTCGACGTCCTGTCCACCTGAAGTGAGGTATTTCTCCTGCTTGATAATAATAATAATAATAATATATAATATTATAAGTTTATTCAGGTATCCGATACAAATATGAAAATCATCAATTAAAACGAAAAAAACGAGAATACAAAATCACGAAGCGTCAGTGGTGAGACCGTTGCTTTTATGTGATAGATTTACCTAAATATAATATTATTGTAGTTTTAAGACAAAAATTTAATTCAATAGTACAGATCCTATAATTTTATTGATGTGTACGTCACGTTACTTGTATATATTATTCAGATATGAGCCATATTTGGTGTTGACATAGTAGGGTATATTATCATAGTTGGGAATGTTGCCATAGTTGGGGGTGTTGTCATAGTTGAGTATGTTGTTATAGTTGAGTATGTTGTCATAGTTGGGTATGTTGTCATAGTTGGGTGTATTTTCATATTCACAATAGGGATAGTGCCTTGTAATTTTTTGTTTTTCAAGTTCAAGATTTTTGTAAGTTTTGATTCACCGCATCATGGAAGAGTTTCCTTTTACTGAGCATAATCCAAAGTTTTATTTTAGTTTTATATGAAGTAGGAGAATAAATTTTTTCAATTGTTTCAGGTACCATGTTGTGAAGTCGAGGTCCAAGATAGTTTGCACATCGTTGGCCTATTGTTTTTTTTTTTGATCTGGGTAGTTTATTTTGTTTCCTCCTCATATCATATTTGTGCTCGACAGATTCAGTTAAAATTTTTTGTTTTCGTACATTAATTAAGATATTGAAACAGAAAATCTGCCTAACATCCAGTACTTGAGACTCTTTGAATAACTTCTTTCAATCATACCTTAGTAATCGGTCACAATATGTTGAGTACCGTGGTCATTAATCACAAATTTTCATTTCTACCAGTGGGGCACCTCAGGGAAGCAGTTTAGCCCCTCTTCTCTTTTAATTATTTGTGGATGACATTGCCGATAATATAACAATTAGCATTCTTTCATATGCTGATGATTTGAAATTATTCAGTCATTGAATCTCAAAATGACTGTAAATTACTCTAAAATGATATTGACCGTCTAGGATTTTGTGGTGAAACAAATAAACTACCCCTAAATATACAGAACTGTCACAACACTACCTATAGTTTGAAAATCAATCCAGTGGAATACACTTACTCCATAAATCAATTTTTTTGGATCGGTGTGATATAACAAAAGATCTTGGTATTAACTTTGACTCCAAATTGAGCTCCTCATCACACATTATCAAAACTGCATCAGCAGCGAAAAAAATGCTTGGCATAATTTTCAGAAACTGCAAAGACCTTGACCTCATATGTGAGAACACGTTTAGAATATGGCTGGCTGATTTGGTCTCCTATTTACTTGAATCATATTCATATGCTCGAATCAATTCAACGGAAATTCATGAAGTTTATAGAATTGATGGAATTTATCCAGAACATGGTTCAGTTAATAACTCATTATCAAACAGATTTTTGCTGTTATCTTTGGAGAATCGGAGAGCTCACCACTCTTGCATATTCATCTATAAACTCACAAACTACCTGACCGATTATCCAGAGTTATTATCTCAACTAAACTTCAGCATTACTCGTTTGAACGGTAGAAGTTCCCCTTGTTTTTATTTATCTACTTCAAGAACGAACATACTTGTGAAATCTCCGATTCATTCGATGTGCAAAATATTCAATCAGATATACCAAAAAACTGATCTATTCCCAACACCCATTGGGGTGTTTAAAAAGGAAATAAAATATATCCTTGCTACTGTGTCGCGTTTTTGAAGCAAATGTGAAATAAATTATATCCCTCTCTATTCGTAAATGTTATTCATTCATACATGTCATTATATTTCTTTCGATTTATTGTTTCTTTTAATATCATTATTCTCTACAATTACAAACACTTTCTACAATAACTACAATATGATATTTATGAAAACACTTTATTTAGTTTTAAGTTCTTATATTTTAGTGTTTTCTTTTACAACCAATACGCAACTAGTAACTTGATCAAAAAAACGTGATACCGGTTAAAATATTACTTCAGTAGCGGATGAAGTAGATAAAAATACGTGACAATATAGGAATGCGATTATGGAATGGTTGGTTAAATTATATGATGAATGTTAACTTGAAGATAATCCAGTTCTTCTTTCATATGCTCTGGTTTACACATTCTTCAAGCACTTTCAGTTAGAGTAGAGATTACTCCTCTCTTCTGGCTAGGATAGTGGTTCGATAGTGCAAGCAGATACAATGTACCCCGAGATCAACATGAAACTGAAAAGTTCCATGGTGTAAAAAAGGTGTTTGCACGTGTTTACCAAATATCCCTAGGGTCACAGACACAAGTGAGAAACTCTTAGGGAATTACAACATTAAAATAGTTTTCAAACTCACCAAAAAAATACAACAAATCCTCAGGTCATCTGAAGACAAAAGAGACCCACTGTCAGCTGCAAGGCTATATCGCACTTGTGGAAAAGTATACATTGGTAACACCAAAAGATCCATGGAACCAAGGCTGAAAAATCATGAAAGTAACTGTAGACTAGGCTGAACGGACAAGTCGGCTGTGGCGGGACACGAATTCAGTGAGGGAAATCACAGAATTCTGTTTGAAAAAGCGAAACTCATTGCCCCCCAACTAGGGAGACCATAGCGGATTGGTACGGAAGGCAATAGAGATCCACAAACACATGGATAATTTCAACGAAAAAAGAGAAGCTGTGAACTTCAACCAAATATGGAATCCTATTCGTAGAAAAATGGCAAATATCATGACGACAGTTAGAACGGCAGGTAGAACGAATGTTAATGAAAATTCACTAAATACCTGGTACAGTAATTAGCACTACAAACTACCTGAATCCACATAAATACGCTTTACGAAGTCGGAATACCCAGTCATCGGAGATCAATTCAAGATGTATGAGCCTCTGACGAAGCTAACCACTCGTGCCAGCAAAACGTCAGGAAAAAATTCTAAAATTCATACTAAAAGTAGTGACCCGTTTCCCTACTAGCATTCCGAAATATTATTATTAATTCCATGATTTGTTTTATAATTGTTATAGTATAAATAAGAATTTTATGTATCGATTATAAAATGACTCATGTCGAAAATTGTTGCTATTGGATGAAATTACCCAATCAAATTTTGATCAACTGTCTGTCCTTTCGTCGGAATATGTCCAAATATGCCATTTTGTAGTAGGAGAAATCCTATTCTAACCAACCGGTCGCACCGGTGTTTTTGTGTAGACCTACCAAAACTGGTCGCGATAATATTTCATTATTTATTTTTTTAATTTAAAAATGCAACTGTATTCTCATTCTCTATCATGTATGCGCCTTCAGACTTAAATATAAGGTAATGTATTCCGCGAATGGGCCTAATGAAATGAATCTCAACTTGTCCCTGTTTGTACTGCTCGAGCGATCAGTCCACTATTCAGGACCGTACATAATGAATCCAATGTTGGTTACTCGCTCTCCAAAATTTTAAACATATATTTGAACGAGTAAATTTTTTGGTGGTCTGAGGATTTTTATGAAAATTTCAGATTATTATATTGGACTCCAGACACATACAGTCCCGGAAATTGAATTATTATTCAGATTAAATTGAAGTTACTCGAACTCGAGCGCATTATTACCTCACCGTAAAGTTTTTTTCATTGGTATTAGTTATCCAAAGGCTGCCAGAACGGAGAACAAAGGCCACTAGCTAATTCACTGTATTGTCTTTGTTTCAATCATTATCTATTTCAACTTGTGATATAAATCTGAATTTGTACATTCAAGAAAAAGTTATTTCCAAGACTACACACCCCCTGCTCCTTATGGATCCCCAGGTGCAAACTTGCGGAATGATCAGATTATTGTGAATTCTGAACTGTGTTGATTTTATCACATATTTACCGTTGAGTATAAGAGTTTGGGTCAGTAAAAAGAAGCATGTTCGATTTGGTTTGTTTTTCTGATGAGTCCTATGAAATATATCCACTCAAGAATATTCTGCAACTAAGTGAGGTTACTAAAACTTGCACAGTGGAGCATAAGCGTTGCAAATATGAAGCAAAATTGATTGTTTTGAATAGTAAATGTAGTGTTGTGTTTCTATTTTGAAATATTAAAAATAATAAGTGTCAGTAAATTCTGAATTTGGATAATTTCAATGATGTGAGATTATAACGGAACGCTCATATTTTTCTTGTATATTTTCAGCAAAAAAAGATGAGTTGAAACTAATTCGGGAAGAAATTAAAAAAATTAATAAACCTGCAGAAAAATCCAATGTCGAAAACAGTTTCATGGATTTTTCTATTGGCATGGCATGTAATAGATCATCGAATTCATTTATCAACAATTTTGATAACTCTGTCTTCAATAAAAATTGTGAACAGAATTGTGGAGATTATGAACAAGAAAATGATAATTGTGAACAAGAGAAAACGGATGCTGGTCAGTCTCCAGATATATCAGGTATGTTTCGTTGAGTGTTGGTATCAATTAAATGTTCATATGATAAAAAAGAATATGAGGCTGAAGGACCATTAGGTTACTGTGATCATGAAGAAAAAACATGAGTTGGAAGTATCAGGTAAGGTTTCTCCAATAAAAATACCCATAAAGGATCGTAGAAAACATGGAAAAATAACTGTTTTCAATATACAACCAAGGGGCTCCATTCACAGGATAAATGCTTGTTTGAGAGCCAGATTATATAATATAAGATTTAAAGGTATAAAAGTTATTAGGTAGGTATTTTTATATAGTTGGTCGAAAAATTCATCAGACATACACCAAAAAAGTTCTAGATTCCATTGAGGACTTGTGGAAACTAGTGATTGGATTCCACGCCAAGATGATAGGTATCAAACTTTCAACAACATCTATGTTCAGTCGTCTGTTTATCTGTTTTTGAGCAGAATCGAAAGAAGTGAATCAGTATCTTAGCTCTTCGAAATTTAAGAATCGTGGAAAATGGTTTTGAGGTCTTGAGTGAAAAAGATAACATTAGGGAACCATTTTCCTTATAAAAAATATCACATTTCTTTCGTTTTTTGATATTTTCACGTAAAAATGTCTGATAAAGGTATGGAAAAAAAGTCGACGGTTCTTGTCTATGACTAAAGCAACAAGAAACTTACGTGAAACATTTTTTTAGACTATCAATTAATAAGGTTTCACATCACCATTGAGGGTCCTTTCCCAAATTATAGTTTTTTGAGTTGTAATATTTTCATATTCTCAGACGTATCAAGAGCAAGACAGACTCTTCAAAGATACTAGAATCTGCAGAACTGCGAGTTCCTTAGGAATTGATGACCCAGGTGGTCTTGCAATTCAAACTGTATGTAATGATATGAGTTGAAATTTCCAGCAATAATAATATACTGTGAAGATACAATCTATTCGAATTTTGGTTTCGATAAATTTCACATTGAAATCAATATATCGAATGGGAGAGCCTGTATAATTTTTTATATTTGGATTATATTGAAAATTTTTGTTCGGAAAAAATATTTATATGTGTTTAGGTATTGAGTGTTTTTCATGACACATTAAAATGTTTTTTAGTTGTTAATACAAGTCAAAATTAAAAATTCATTCGATGCTCCGTAAAATATTGATTTGGCCGGGATATATCAACAGTATTTTTTGTCCATCTATGCAAATAGTAAGTCAATATTTAGCTATTGTGTATTGTGAATTCCAGATAAAAACTGTCATAAATAATTTCTTATGAAATCTAGTTGATTGATAGCCTCTTCTCTGATCGTATCTATGAAAATCTTTTGACATTTTTCAATTTCAGATTTCGAAGAATTTCACAGTGTCAAACGCGTATTCCAAGTTTATTAATTCTATTATTGTTGTCGCATATAGGGTTGCCAGATCGCTTTAAAAACCTTCCGGGAACGGGACATAATGAAACCATGAATAATATAAAAAGTATTTTAGAAATATCCTAGTAGATCAAACCGGTGATATTCTTAGAAACTCAGGGAATTTGACATTATGAAACTTGATCACAAACTCTTGAAGATGATCACTTGGTGATTGAAAAACGTAACGAGGTGTTAAAAATAACGGTTTGGTGTTGAGATAGAACTTCAGTAATATTCATCACTACACCAAAGGTTCTAAACAGTGCATCACAAGTACGTGTTATTTATTATTCCACATTATTCTCAATCTTATTTTACGTATGGCGATGAATCTGTTTCTTGTTATTTGAAGAATAATAATTGTATTTTTTGATATTCCATTTCAAAAAATTACTTTTTATTATATCATTAGGAAGAAATGATTTTGCTGAATAGTACAGGCAAAAAAAAAATTAGTATGTTCCTATTTCAGTTGTTACGGGTCAAAAATATACGATGAAATATTCCATCGAATCACTGCGGAATCATCCTGAACTTCAAGGAACAATTTTTGTTATTCAAGTATATATGCAACCAACCTCGCTTCGAATTATAAATATTTGAATTTAAGGTAATCAATGCTAAATGTGTCATATACCTATTAGGCGCAATATCATCCACAGTAAATTTAATACATTCCTCTAGCGAGTCCTCGGAATTTAAACCAATTGTTCTTCAAATAGTTTTTACGGAAAAGGTTTTTTCAATTGATCAGTTGAAAAGGAGAATTGAATTGATGGATGTACCGTGAATGAGTACAAGTTTTCTAAGAAGGTGTAAGAAGCGTTTTGTTTATTTGCCTAGTGGGCTATCGAGCTTCTCACCATAAATTTATGCATTTGAGTGTTTTATATGCATACACGTGCTTCATGATTTTTGGATCTGGGAAAACTATAAATACTATATTCGATCAAAAGTTCCTTCCATAAAGCCTACACAATATCTCATGTGAGATAAAGAAAATGCTAATTCCCATTTATTCAGGGCTTTTTTGTATTGGTTTTTCTTATACGTGCCACAAAAAAATCTACGTAACGAATATAACTGATTCTGGTTGATGAGACGATCCAGGAGAGGTGCTTCCAACTAGGTCATCCGGAAATCCCCAGTTTACAGCATCAAAAGCTTGGTCCAGTACAAGTAGATCAAACTATCGCCTTCACAAAGGGTTGTTTATGTGAAATTTAATGGCTGTTCACATCATTTGAAGAGAGAACAATGGCAAAACTATATTTCCAGTCTATTATTTTTATTTATAATCGAATTCAAAAGCTTCAATTGTAAATGAGGTCTAGAATATTTTGTACAATACAATTTTGTCCGCCGAAATATAGATCTATATTGAGATATTATAAATATACTAATATTCTGTTTATCAAATTCTGGTACCAATAATGATAATTCCGTAATCGTTATTAATGATCGTTACGTGAAAGTTTTTTCTTGATTTTTGGCATAGAATGAATCGCCTCTGAATTATTTTATTTTTTTCATTTCATAGGTTGTGTTATCTTCCAAAGAGGGTATATTATCCATAGATACAGGGTGATATTGGGAGTTGATATTGATAATAGTATACTCAGCCTATTTATAATGATCCTGTGATGTTCTTTCACTCGTGTGAATTCACTATTCCGTGATTTATTTTGTGAGTTGTATAACATTCACGTGGCGCCCTTCATTTATTTTTTCCTCTCAAACATGACTCACGCCCACTCTCTGAGTAAGTCGGGGACCAATCAGTGGTTGAGGTGGGAGAAATTATCAGAAAAGGCATTTGAAGCCACGTAGTGTAACACCTAGTTGCAATTTTTGTGAAACTATTTCAGTGCAAATAAATCATTATCGTTATTATACAATGGTTGTTCGTGTTATCGCTATCAATCTAAATGCTGTTTGGAAGAATCGTTTCATCAATGTTGAATCAATCCTGTTTAGCCACCGGAAAATATGTTGAGGGTGGAAGAAATGTTCGTAAAAAGTACTATTTGACAAAAAAGACGTTAGTATTGCGCAAGGGCTCTGCCAACTTGTTTTCCTCCAACTTCCTCTTCAACACTTTTAATAATCAAATCAACCGTTCCTGAGTATTGAGCGATTTTGTATTCGTTCTGAGAACCTACAAGTAAACAATAAATATCATAATTAGAAAAAATGTATTCGAAATCAACTTCCTGGAAATAATGACGTTTATTCACAAATTCGTTTCTCACATTTCAGCGTCTCTTATTTCTAACCATGAGCTCTGCAATGGACTGCGGTTATGTAACGTATACTTCAGATTTCACAAATTCCCACAAGAAATTTACGGGTGATATGTCAAATAATCTAGCGAACCATCCTCAGGACCATATTTGCATATCCATTGGTACGGATAATTATCGTCTAGTCACTTTTGAACCAGCCTATCGTGATGATTAGGTACTTCATCTAACTGAAACTCAATGTCAGTTGAAAATTCATTTAGGTTCGTCAATTATCCAAACCGGTAGATGGGCAGACGTGCTTCCTTAGTAAAGCCCAGTCGATTACCTGATATGACGCCTCTAGATGGAATAGGTAATATCTGAAGTGTTCGATACCTAACCTCAGTTTGTTTCGGAAGTCGTAGATAAAAAAGAGGTGCTTGCTCGAAATCACTCCAGGAATATTTCATAGTAGAGAAAATAAATTTGTTACCACACAGGAAGCGAATGGTGACCATTTTGAACATTTATCGAAAACGAGTAGAGGATGATTTGAAAAAAAAATATCGAAATCATTATATCTATTGTTTGTTGGCAGATTCTCGTATAAACGGTCATTTCGATTTCCAAAATGAAAAGTTTTCAAGTTGTAACAAAGATCATTCCCGTATTTACTCTAACCATCTAATCTTTAACTACAATAAACCGTAACAGAACTCTAACAGAATAATGCAAAAGAAATATTTACACCAGATCCCTTTTTTTATTTGAAAAATAGTTGGTAGCACCCTCTCGGCAAATATTGATGCAACGCTATTTGTTTTTGATAATGATATATTTTTATGTAAATACTGTATGACCTCGGTATCATTTTCGTTCAAAAGTTGGGAGTGGGGAAACTATATACTTTCGCACTGTATATATTCAGACATATTAACTAGCTCCATTCATGATGAAATCTATTGTTGAAAATCCTCAATAATCTGAATGGAAATATTCTTTATCAAAATTGAGAAATATTGAAGGTAACGTGAAACTAAGAAACCAGATACAAAGATGTATTGATGCATATTATGAAGCAAATACTATTTCAGAGCAAAGTATTGTATCATGCAACATACTCTACTCTCATTTGGATACATTCATTACATTGAACCTGCAATGCTTCCAGTATTTTTAATAAAAAACCTTTTCCACAAACCAGGTTCTCAATATTCCTATCACCTCTTCGTTAGATGGAAATTGACGACCTTTCTGCTTTTTCCTTTTCTTATTCGAGGAGGGATATAATCTTCAAACAGAGCTAAAATGAAATGAAGGGGATAATGGAGTAAATCCTACCCTAAATCACGATTTGTTTGTAGGATATCAGGCAACTTATGTGAATTATCCTGAAAAAAATAATTTTCTGCGTCGTCTCTATCATTTTTGAATAGCATCGAATAGCAATTCCTAGTCATTGTTTTGAGGGGAACCAGAGTATCTTCATTCCATTGATTGTTTCTTTGTTCCTGAGTCGTAGAAATGTAGTTTCATCCATAGTAATAACAATGCTTGGGAAGTTTCATTTTTTTTTCGAATCGAACACAGATCGAATTCAATGTCTCAACCCTTGCACTCTTCAGACATTCAATGCCCCATTTTACAGATATTTTTCTATGTCTAAATCAATGCGACGAAAACTTCATTCATGTGGAATATGCAGTGCCTTTAAAATTCGTTCAAGTTCCACTCAATCGTTTGATAAAATCGTCAAACGAATTGCTTCGCTACTTACCAGAGTAGACACAAAAATTGGCCTTGGCCGATCTGTCTTGATTTCCAATGGAAAATCCACTTCTTTCATCAGTCACATTGAAGAAATATTATTCGATAAGTGTAAAGGTATCGAGCATATCTATTCGTGAATCTATCAACCTCTTCAACCCTTCAACCTTGCACAACCCTAGCTTGATTTTTCAATGTAAAAATTGACACTGACACTTCTAATAAATTGTTCTCTGTTGCCATGGTAACTCAATATTTGGTTCATTCATGGAACTGGTCTAGGGTAACTAGATGTAGATATATCATCGTATTGATGACACGCCTACGTGTCAGATACTTTTTCCACACTTTCGTTCGTTTTGAAAATGTATATTGTTTCCTTATTTTCTTTAGAGTAACCATTTTCTGATTCGAAGTTGCTGATTTCAAATCTACCCTTCATTATTTTCTGACAGCCCTAGTTTTTGAGATACAGGCACTAGTACAATAATATCCAGTCGAGGTGGTTTTAGCAGATGAATTGTAATGGCAAACTTCATACATACATGTAGAAAGGCGAAATTTTCAGTCTGTCCCGATAAATAAATACGTAAATTCTAAGTATTTTCCAAAAAGAAAAATATTTTATTCATCAGTGATTTGTCGTATCCAATAATTTTGACTATCCAATAAAAAGATCTAAAAAATTATACAAAACTCACCTTAACGTTTTGGAGGCCAAAATTTGCCTTCATCTTCAGAAATGAATAAAATTCAAGTCCATATGCAGTTCTTCTTTCGATGATTATTTCTATTTCTCAACTAAAGAAGAGAGTTACCAGGATCATTGGAATACCTGTATGATAGCCAATTACTGCTCATACATTCAAAACAGACTTTGCAAAAAGGAAAAAAATCATTAACTCGTGAACTGAATTTGATGCAGAAACTATGACTTGATGTATGAAGTCAGTACCCAAAAAATACTAATGAACAGTCAAAATATTACATTCTTTGTTGATATCACGAAATATATTGTCAAGTACTTACTTGCTGCTGTGTAGTCGAATTGAAATCTGTAAAAAATACAAAGATTAATAAATTGTTTCATTTCAACATGAAGAGTTATACTTTACAGAAAAGATATTTTGCACTAAGGTTAAAAATAAAAAGAATCTATGAAATTGATCTTTAATTCGTGAAGGAATTGAAACTTTCCTTTATTCATGATATCGTCAAAAGTACTACGTGTGTATGATAAAAATAAAAAAATATGACGTTTCCGGTATTCCATTGCCCTATTCATTGATTTTCAATATCACACATATTTTCACAAACATGTCAACTTTTGGTAATTATCATCTTTAGATACAATTCCATTTTCAATTTCTGATATTAGAATTACTGTTCATATTCTCACTTGAAGTTTCAAATATTGAGATGATACAAAACAATTTTCCACCACTTCTGGGAACTAAGTTGCCTGAATTCTATCATTTGAGAATAAAGTCACCTTTTTTTTAAGAAAAAAACATAAGCACTATAGGATAAACCTTAAGGCGCTTCTTAAAGCGGTGCTTGTGCGAAAGTAGTGATTCACATTGGATTTGAATCGCTGGACATTAAATACATCTAAGGGAAAAATTCGTTCAGGCCAGTCTACCCTCACATACACAGTTGGTTTACGGACTGACATCCATCAGAAAACAATTACTTTCCTGGCTATTACCATAAGGGGCGACAAGTGTCAGTGCAGGATTCTTCGCAGAAGTAATTCCTGCATTTGCTGTTGGCGATGCAACTGACGGAATCGATTTTTAAATATTGGAACACACTTGCAGATTGGTTTCGAGCTATTCCTGCACTGTATACCCTATAGGAAAAACTATAACAATGTGAATGGAAGAAAAGGAAAACTGAGAAGTAGTATTTGGGGCAGTATTATTTGTATTCCTAGCAAATCATTCCTCATGTCTGAGTTGATAGCCATTTTTTTATTCAAGAATCAATCCTTGATATTTTTATTTCCGCGATATGAATAGTTTCAAAGTTAATCTGCCTGTTCTCGCAACTATTTGCCACACTGGACCAGTTCGATGAATTCCACGAATTTCTAGAGATTATTCGACATCATCAAACAGGGCTCTATTCGCATTTCGCGTTTGCTTCTAGGTAATAATTCGATACTAACGTATGTGAGCAATGTGACGTCACGTTGCATTATCGGAATTCAGTACTGATGGTGTCGGCAATGGAGTAAATTTGTCCTTCCGTTTCAAAATTTTGCGTTTTAACAAACAAATCTGTCCAAATGTGACTCAACCATCCAGGAGGAACAATACCATTATAGGGACTACCTATACGACCAGTAGATATTCCTTTGGTATCAGCTGAATATAGTAGGACAAAAGTCATTTATTTCTAGTGACCTTTTCATATTTCCTGTGATTTGGAAAACAATATTCTGATGTTGACGTATTCACCGCATTTTCCGGTGGTTTTTCAAACGATTGTGTGCCAGTGGTGTATACAACAGAAACATCATATCACTATTCATGAACAGACAGGATTATGCAATGGTGAAAGTTTTCCTTACTACTTTTTGTTGTTTATCATAAATAATCTGATAATTGGGTAGAGAGCTACTTGTTATGATATCTCAACCATAATGATTCGAAAACTATGTGACAACTCAGCATCTGAAGACTGGGGTCACCATTTTCAACACAGAAACAATAATTTCAGAACACACCGAAACGTTGACGTGTTTTTTTCTCTCCCACAACAAAATCGCCAGGGAATAACTGCGACATTCACACATTTTCTGTTCGCTATCCGGACCCATTCGTTCCCGCTGATATCCTATATTACATCCTCCGTCCATACAGTACAAAGGGTCATATCCGACATCAAATATTGTGCGAACCTATACAGTGTCACGATGTTATTTTAATCACAGTTATCACAATGAAGTTGTTTATTTAGGTTATGCAGCGAAAGCGGCAAAATTTTTAATTAAATTACCAGGACGGCGACTTCATCTTCACTCTGTTGTCGACTTGGCACCCGGCGCAATAAAAGTTTATTTGGAGCCCTAAAGAAAATACGTTATTTTCCGATTCGTAAAATGATTCCCCGATAGGAGCTTTCTTATTTATTCATACCTCGACCTGGAAAATTTGAACTCTTATCTCCGGTGAACGTTGGCATCTGTTTTTATTGTGAGCGGATATTATCGTTTTTCCATTACAGAGTTATTTGACAGATTTTAGTTTCCCGATAACTTCATATTGTTCTTTATCGGATTTGAGTAAAATGTTGGGTGCTATTAGTTTTTTGTACAGTGTCATCTTCAAAGTATGCACTATATTGGAAACTTATTTATTGGAACAGGGTTTTTCGATTGAAAGTTATTTCCATTTGAAGTTTGTGCATCATGTAGAACTGAACATGCACGAACAAAATACTAAAACACACGTTATACACGAGGAGCTTTCAAAAATTTTATTTTGAGGAGTACAGTACCCTTTTTTCAAACATCTCTGGAAAGGTTGATCAGAAAAGTTGTTCAGCATAATACAATGCATTTAGATTTGACGGTATATGACAGTTCATTCGAAAAGCCTGTATCTACTATACTATACAGCTGTATAAAAGCTATTTTCCGGATTCATACAACTATTGGGTTCACCACGCTCAATTTCATGATGAGTAAAATAATTTGCAGGATTTTGGTTTCAAGTTAATTTTATTTTCGATGTGAAACATCTATAGCCACACATAAAACCGATTGCTGGCGTGGCGGCGTGGCAACGGATCACCATGCGCAAGCGACTGTGCGATTATGTTCCTACTGGTTCGGCGTTACGCTATCTTTCTCACCACACTGAGCTCGGATACCTATAGTGTATATAGTTGTATTGACTACAGTTCACATATCCTGTGTTTTACTAAATAAATAATTGTTGGAAATAATTAGAAATTGAATATGTCTGACAGCGATAATTCAGAAAGTGGAAGTGAGCAGCCTCCTGCAAAAAAGCAAAATCAAACTACGACACATAATCAAGTCATCAGTGAGTTGATTATATTTTTATATTTTACGATTGTAGTATGCATTTATCTGTTCATCAAGCCCGCGTATATTTGGTCTGTCTCTGGGGGCAGTGAATATAAAATAAAATGTACACAATATTCATAGCATATGATATTTTTAAATCAATTATCAATCAGTTTGAATTTCATTCTGATGAAAAACAATGCACTAAAACACTTGTTTCAAGAATGAATTTCGTGAAGACTGACAAAATTGTTTTTAAAATCAGCTGAATGTTTTTATTATTTGTTATTAACAGGAACATCAAAAATTTAATTGATCAATCAATTTCCTAATAATGGTGGAACTTTTGGTAAAATATTCATTATTGATATTTATAATTCTAAAGCTTCAGTGATATATTCCAATAACTAGCTGAAATTCTTGAGTTCACTAGTAAATCAAATTACATATTTTTTATAAATATTTCAGTAACCAACAATCATCACAGGGGTCACAAAATATTATTATTATTGATTGGTTTCTTCGTGTTAATATTATTATTTTAAAAACCATCAGACATATCGGATACATACATATGTCTGAAAAGTTTTTAAAACAGTAATATTAACAAAAAGAAACTACTTTTCGAGCCCTGAAGAAGAATATAATTAAATTCGAAACGTCGGTAAGAAACATTTGTTTTTTTAAGAAAAAATTGATTCTGTTACCTAACCAACATTTCTTCGGAAAAATTATTGGATGACTAAACTAGTTGACTGATTATATTACTGATGTTCCACATCTGCCAGGCGTTCCGTGACGGCTCACAATTTTTTTTTTGTTGAAACAGAGGATTTTTGAAAATCATACAAAAACTCAACATTCAATAATATCAAATCACAAAACTTCTTGTACAGAATAATTCTTATAATCCGTTTTGTAACAGAGATCTATTTCACATCTCAGTATGATGTCCAGTACTTCTTACACAATCCTTGACTGCATTCGTCAAATGCTCCGGTTGTATGGTCGTATGATATAATGAGTAATTATAGTTTACAAATGTTCTCTATCCATGAACAGTCGATGTTTGTAAATTTAGTTCTTCAATAAACCCCATGAGAAAAAATATATTGTGGTTAAGTCTAGTTAGCGCGCTTGCATAGGATACTAACATCTAACTGAAGCTGAATTATGTCTCTTCGTCTAAGCGGTATTTGGTTCAAATTTGGTGATGAATCTTGACGTAAAAATTGCAAATATTGATTGACACGTTTCTGTCAATGAACAGTATTGTTCAACAGTCCACATGAGACATTTAGCTTCAAATGAGTAATGATCCTTGCATATTATAGTGCTATGAGAGTTTTCTGTAGTCCACCATCTACAGTTCTGGGAACTAACTGTTCCTAATAGTTGTGAATATTGCTTCAACATTTCATAAAATATCTACTGAAAACTGTTTTCTTCATATTCCCCTGATACTATGCGGAAAACTCAAATCTTGAAATAAAATTCCTTTTTTATAATCATTTATGAATTTCAATTTGGAAGCTTTTGTACGAAAATGTTTGAACAGTAGTAAAAGCTTCATCAACCATTAAACATACATGCTCTTTTACTCCTACAAATACTTTTGCAGCTGTGGGTGGTTATTCAAAATGGTTATCATTACTCCATGTTTCTTTGAGTTTCTTCAAGATAAGTGCTACTATAGTATTATCGATATAACGATTAGGATTACTGACATTGACATTATCCGCAATTCGTCTGCTTGGAGTATTTTCCCCACAAAACAATAAAATCTCAATGGTTCTGGTTGACTTCCGGGATTCGCCGTGCACAAAACACAAGCACTACAGAAAAATTTCAAAGGCGCTCTGAGAGCGGTGCCTGTGCGAAAGTAGTAATTCACGTTGCATTTGAATCGCTGGAGATTGAATTTATTCGAAAAAATGTTCGCAACAAATTCATCCCACATAAACGCAGTTCTCCGAAAGAGGGAGTTTTCAAACAGTAAAGTTCGAGGTGTACTAAGTTGACCCTCAAAACGATGAGCAGCCACAGTCTGTCGCATACTTCTGATGTGTACCGCTTCTGGTGAAATCAAATGTGTTACGTCACTTGAACACCTCCCTTGAAAGTATCTATAGAAGAGAGACAAGTCTCCAACCTTTCTTCGATTTTCCAGACTAAAGAGGTTGCAAGTGATAGTCGTGGGTTCAATCAGGCGGATAGCTTTTTTTTGGATTGAATCTAGATCTTCAGTGTATGCTGAGGGGCGGACCTTCATACATGAGAACAATACTCCAAAAAAGCTCTTATAAAGAATCGAAAGTTTCTGAGGTGTGCAGAGTTTTCTGGTTCGAAACAGTGTTCCAAGCTTTCAAGAAGCAGCCTCCGCAATTCCAGCGACAAAATTATGCCAATGCATATTGCTGTCCATTTCAACCCTCAACTAACTTATCGCAGCAGTAAGCAGAATTGTATGTCCTCACATTATTATATCTGATTAGGAGACATTTATCTTTTTAGAGAAAACCGACGCTTGGGTTTTCGTGGTATTGAATGGAACCTGCTTTATCAGTTACTTGGGAGCTGTCTGATTGTCCATTTCTTCCACGTCTCCAGGAAGCACTGCAGCCTCTTGGGCTTATTCCGTTCATTCTCCCATCTTTTAAACCTGGTTACTTTCACCCCAATTCAAAATGACATCTAGATACTCATTACGATATACAACCTCATGCTGCCGATGACGATGTGCATCAGCAGCCGATATCCTGAAATCCAAATAAAATGACGAGAGAAGTTTTCTGTCGTCTGCAAAGCAATATATTGGATTTTTGATTTTTTTCCAGTAAGTCATTGATATACAATAAAATGAGGGTTGGAGACAATACGGATCCCTGAGAAACACCAGTGTTGATGATAAAAGTATTCGAGAGATATCCATCGACGGCCACTTGCAGGAAACGTTCTTTCAGGAAGCTGGAGGACCATACACAGAAATGATCCAACAAGCCATAGCATCGAAGTTTGGCCTCATGCCATTCTTGGTCATAGGCCTTAGAAATATCAAGCACAACAGTTTCTGACACTCCATGCTTCTCGATTGCGTTATTCCAAATATGGGTGACACGATAGAAGGTTGCATATTGATCTTTGTTTCCAAAAACCATATTGATGATCGCTCAAGATGTTGAAGCCTTCCAAATATATGAGGATATAGTGGTTTACGGCTTTCTCCATGAATAGTTCAGAGTTATTTGGAAGATTTTTCTTGTCCTGCCGTGGTTTTCTTTGGTAAGAATCTCCAAACGTTTCAATTACAACTACGGCAGTCATCTTCAGTGGCATAGTCGAAATACTCTTCTTGAGTACTTACTATGAAACAGTTTCAGTTGATACGTCAAGAAGAGTACTTTGACCACGCCACTGAAGATGACTGTCGCAGTTGCATTTGAAACGTTTGAAGATTGTAACCAAAGCAAAACACGAAAACCAACCAGAACATTGACGCCAGCCGTAAAAGCCTACATTCTCTTAATAACCTTAACTTTTTTTTTTGTAAGCAATTTAATATTATCTGAATAGAACCTGTTATCAAACAAAACAAAATGAGCCATAATAACGACATAATAAATATTCAGCAAACATATCAGGAACTCAATGTCAAACATCCATTTGTTGAAGTCAAATCAAAACAGTTATTCCGGACAAGTTGTTGTTACAGTTATATAATTTTGAGCAACTTTCGGTGTCAACAAAAATGAAAATAACTGCACCAAAAACCTGTAAAATGATTCCATTTTTCAAAAAATTCACCGTGGTAAACACAATAGTTGGGTAAATTGTTATTCAAAGGGTTTCCAAATGAACCATCATATACAGAATTTTGTCTATTCATCGTTTTGGCTATTTTTTTTGTGGTCTACATTTTGAAAAAATAAATATTAGTATACTTATATTTTACAATCGTCCTCATATGACTGGTAACGTTTTGTTGCAAATAGGTGGAATACTTATTCCGATCAGAACAGATTGCAAAGATTTAGGTTTCATTATCAATACCAAATTACACTCCAGAGAACATACAGTGCATTTATTATCCCCCCTTTCATTTTTTGAACGGGTGAACTCAAAAAAATTTTAATTTAGGATAATGAAATTGTTGCATGAATACTTCATTCTGAAGTGAAATTGACAGATGAAACTTTCATGATGACGACTGGGCGCCATCTGAGAAAAAAATGAATGCAGAGAAGGATCTTGAGACATCTGTTTGAAGCTCTTTACAAATGCTTCACAACCCTAGAACATGTCAATATCTTTAACTGCGACAAAATGACGGTAAAATGAGGTAATAAGCTTGAGGTCAGTTCAGAAGATGCTCAGAATGGTTCTCTTGAACTTCTTGATATAATTGATATTTCACGCCGAACATTTTTGAACACAGTAACGTCAATATCTCTACAAATATTTATTATTTATTTTCTGCCGTGAATCCAATTTAGAAGCATGTTCAGTTTCGTACAATTTTTGCTCCAAATAGCCCCATGAAAAAATCCAAAAGTATCAAATCTGGCGAGCGGGCTAACCATTCTGTAGGACCACGACGGCCAAACCAACGACTGGGAAAAGTAGTATCCAAATATTTTCTCACTTGTCTGGAGTATTGTGGTGATGCTTCATCTTGTTTGAATACAATATCCATATCGAATTCATCAGGATTTGCTTTGACGATTTCAGTGATGAGAGGGTCAACAGTAGTTTCCAGCATATTCAAAATACAGTTCCTCTGTTGAATTTTGATCAATAATTGGGGGTCCTACAATATGGTTTCCCAATATTCCTTACCAAACGTTGATTTTTTCTGGATATTGGGTATGTGTTTCCTGGAAAACGTGAGGGTTGGTGTCACTACAGGGTCATCTTCAGTTAATTGGTGTACCATTTTAATTCAATATGGATGATGCCTATTCCTCTTCAAAAGTCTCCACACAGTAGAAGGAGACACCTCACAAATATTTGCGACAGAATAAGTGGACTGTTCAGGATTTACTACCATCTCACTAATTATTTGCACTTGCTGTTCTTCCGTAATGGACGGATGACCTGGGGGCTTTTAGTTATGTACACTACCGGTAGTTGTGAATTTGGATTCAACTTCCCGCAAATATTTTCTACAGATAGAACGATTTGGAAAACGTTCATCGAAAATTCTTTGGGTCCCGTGAAAGTTACGCATCGCACCGTGAATAAAAATCGCTTCAATTTTTGCTTCCAATGGACGAGAATTCACCATTTTAGAGATTGTTGACGTGGCACCTCTTTACTAGTAAAACCGAATACTAAATGAGAATATTCTAACTGAACAAATATGTTCATTGTCGTACTGACATTTTTTGTGATTTTTATGAATAAAAAAATAACTTAACAAACCTTATCGGATTGTTGGATTTGCCATATGACAGATGAAAAGGAATATTTCTAGAAATATCGATATTAATGTGTTTGTCTTCAGGAAATTATTGAATATTTCGCCATTTTGTAGTAGGTGAAGATGTTGACTTCATATTCTAGGGTTGTGAAGTATTTGTCAGGAGATTTAAAATGATGTATAACAGGACCCCCCTTTTTCCTTTAGTTTTTTTTCCAGATGGCGTCCAGTCGCCATCTTGAAAGTTTCATCTGTCAATCTTGCTTCAAAATGAAGAATTCATGAATTGATTTCATCATCTGAAATTTCAATTCTTTGAGTGAACCTATTCAAGAAATAAAAGGGGAGAAACATTAAAGATATGCACTGTATATCGGCTGAGTTAAAGGTAGCTTGAACAACCTTAAAGTAAAGGAATTATCAGGCGAATCGCCTGTACTGTCACACCTGAATCATTGTGGTATTGTTTACGGAACATCTCTAGACAGTACTGAGTCTAAGTGAATTCGAAAACTTTGAGATTCATGTGCAAAGCTAGTCCATGGATGATAAAATTCCATCACAATTCTAATGAATTCAAGCAACTGATTGATTATGTATAATAGCAGAGTTTCAAATCTAGCATGTTCAGCCCACTCAACAACAAGACCACCCTATTTACATAACAAACTCACGTACAGAACTGATGTCTATAATTCAAATGTAAGAAAAAAACTCTATTCAGCGTTCCTAAACACCTTAAAATAATCTTTAGAAAGTCATTCACCTATAACATCGAAATATGTATCGATAATCTGTACAAAATTAAACCTAGACATCTGATTATGAGTACCAAAACATCGAATTCGCATTAATTAAGCATATTTATTGAGCAAAGAATAATGTTTTGTATTGTTGATTTTACTTTACATTTTTCTTTTTCCTATCCTTCTTTCTGTATTTCTCACTCTGTCGCTCAGTATTGCTTATGTTTCGGCTGATTTTACTCTCGTTGTCAGAATGTTTTGATTTTCATAATTATTTAGCATTGGTGGAAGAATAGAGTGGATTCGTCCAAGACTGAACTACTTCATATTTTAATTTGTTTGCTGAAATGTACTAATTGATGATTCATGGTAATAAACATATCATTACTATTATCATTATTATTATTTCACTCTGGCTGGGATAGAGAAATGCTCCCACGACTTTTTCAGAAAACATATTCGTTAACTTGTATGGAAGTTGATTTTTCAGATAATATTTGTTCTATGAAGAGAAAGACGACGCAGAATACCCACTTTTAAGTGCAAATGGTGCCATAAAGGTTTTCCTTGACCCATATGCTATCCCTGAAGCAATATTTGGAACCGTCTCCGGAACTAATAGTCTCAGAAAGTCGTGCAAGAGATCGGGCAACGGAAAATATTGGAAATATGATGAGGGATCAATATCAAATGTTTTTATGGACCACATGACATCGAAGTACACTTTCGCAATGAATTTCACGGAATCACAAACTGTGTTGAAAGTGTAATGAATTGTCATCTCGAGAAAATGCTCGACAAAAACCCCTAGTATACAGATCTACAGCTATCCACTCGATCAAAGGATTTATGTGTTTCAGACGAAACTATAGGTAATGTTCCATTTATACAGCGTGACTCACGGTCGATGGTAGGTTGGACGTTACTGGAAAACGCAATTCATGATTTATCTGAAAATTCCACCTCTCACATTTCCTTACCTGTTCTATCGTTATAAAATATTTTCAGCATTGCGGCGTTGCCACTTCTATCAAAAAGTCCTAGCAACTATATTTTTTTAAATGGAACACCCCGTATATCAATACATTTTTGGAATTGCTCCAGTATTTTAATACTTTTTTGATAATAATGTCCTATACCTGTCTCTATCTATTTTCGAGATGAAAATAAATTGTGCTAAATATGGTCCAAAACATAGCCTTAATTGAATTTGAGTTCATTAGTACTCTCGAATCATGAAATGTTGATACTTTGATGATAGTTTGGACATACTCGAAATATTCAAATAACACCCAGAAATCGACTCCATATCATACAGGTCGTGCAAAAATTACTATTATTTCCATTGTGCATAAAAGTAGTCAAAAGTTCATATTTTCGAATGAAACCCCCTGTATATTACTCAGTAAATTGAAAGATGGTGAAAGATGCTTCAAGATGATTCGTCATGTCAAGTTTTCTCAATAAAGCCGTTTTTGTGGAAAAAAAGTTATTCACGTTTTACCTACAAGTGTTGAAAGTGGCATTTCATTTTGTGAGAGGGGATTATTGCAAAACGAGCGTCAGCAAGTGAAACAAACTCACGAGCAAAATAAAATCACTTTCAACAAATGTATCATACAATTTTTTTTTGTATAACGTTACTGCTGATAATGAAAAAAAAATATAGGGTCCATGGGATTTGAACACACGATCTTTGAATTACAAAGCATATGTTACAACTACATACGCCAGCTCACGTTATTTTAAAGAGGATTATTGGTTAGTCATGAAGGACTTTCTATAGTTGGACTGAATACTACTTCGTTATCGTCAGTAACTTTACAGGGATTCGATATTACCAATAGCACGAACTGCAAGTGTGAACTTTTCTAAATGTTTCTTTGGTAGGTGTTCTAATTGAAGTGTTTCTATCGAAGAGATTTCCAATAATAGTTGTACAAAAACTAATTTCAAAAGAATTTGATTTCTAGGTAGTCGTGGAAATATCAAGCTTATGACAGTTTGGTGACTTTTCTAAGTAATGATCTAATGTTTATTGGCAGTGTTTCAAAAAATCGCCAGAAATGAATGCAAATATTTATTATCATTAGAGAAATTTTGTGAGATTACAAAATAATTTCCTTAACTATGGCTCCATGTTGAAAGCGCCTTCAACATTACCAAAACCTGTTACTTCAAATGAGGACAATACTGGCATATTTTTATGCATATCC
>WOGR01000695.1:0-23474 GCA_015342045.1 Leptinotarsa lineolata | reverse complement strand
TCCGTGACTTCAGAAGCACAAGTTGATGGATCTTTAGAGCTGAAACAAACATCTAGCCAAGGAAAATTTCGGAAATGGTCTTGAAGATTCTCCCACTATGCAAATATGTAATGCCAAACTTTGCGCGGCTTAGGCTGTCACTAAAATGAGTTTGTAGTCAGAAAATCCCAATGGAGACTTTACGGTGACTGTGTAAATTTCTGGGCTGGTTGTTAGATTTAGATACAGAAGGCTAGCATATTCTCCATCACGGTCAGGAATCCTGGTTGTTGACGTTTGATAATAAGTACTATTTAAATAATATCAAGATGCTTACAAAAGAAGAAAAAGTTGAGATTTTATTGTTGTGTGAGGAAACTACTCCAAGCAGACAAGTTAAAGACATTTTTAATGCCAGCCATTCTAATCGCAACGTAAATCACACTACAGTTACCCGTATTTTAAATAAATTTAAGGAAACGGGCAGTATTAATAACAATTTCAAAACACCTCACACAGCTGCAAAATTATCTAGAGAAGTGGAAGAGGAAATGTGTTTAAGTTTTATCGAAAATGGTAAGACATCAATCAAACAAATATCAACATCTCTTGATGTACCTATTACTACCGTACAAAAATTTTTAAGAAGAAATAAATTCAAAGCTTTCAAACCAAAATTTATAAATACCCTGAAAGAAAAGGATTTTCTTCCAAGATTTGAGTTTTCCGCATGGTATCAGGGAGAATACGAAGAAAACGCACGGTTCCCAATAAATATTTTATGGACTGATGAAGCAACATTTACAACTAATGGAACAGTAAGTTCACAGAACTGTAGATGCAACTATAGAATGCAAGGACCAATACTCATTTAAGGTGAATATCTTATGTGGACTGTTGAAAAATACTGTGATTGGTCCCTACTTCATTTATGGAAACCTTAATGCCAACCGATATTTGCAATTTTCACAACAAGATTTATTGCCAATTTTAAATCAAATGCCGCGTAGACAAAGAGAAAGAGTTTGGTATCAGTTAGATGCTAGGGTTCACTGTAGCGTAGCAATATGACAATTTTCAAATGTTAAATTTAATGGAAAATGTATAGGACGTTACTCAGAGTATCCCATTGGTACCGCGCTCACCGGATATAACCCCAATGGATTTCTTCTTTTATTGAAGACCGGAGTTTACAAACATCGTCCTTTTAGGGATAGAGAACATTTAAAAACTGTGATTACCAATTGTGTCAGGGCCATTCAACCGGAGCACATTACGAATGCAATCAAGGATTATGCATGTTTCGGGATGGACATCATACTGAGATGTAAAATACTTCTTTGGAAAACATGCTTTCGTTTTTAAAGCGAATATAAGAATTATTTTGGACAAGAAAATCTCCAGAAAATCAATGAGTTTGTTCCGAAATACCTATTTTATTTTGATGTTCTGTGATTTGATATTATTGAATATTAAGTTCGTGTTACAATACTGTATAATTTTGAGTAATTTTTGGTGTTAACAAAAAATAAAAATCATTGCACCAAAAACTTTGAAAATTATTTTACTCTTCAAAAAAATTGATCGTTGTCAACACCATAGTTGTGTAATTTGTAATATTACAGGCTTTTAAAATAAACCGTCGTTTATCGTGTTGACAATTTTTTTTCGTAGTCCCCATTTCAAAAAATGGGTAAAAAAATAAAACTTCACTTAGATGGCCATGACTTCAAATCTAGATGCATTTTTTAATGCTGAACAACTTTTCTGAATAACATTTCTTCAATTTTTTTTAAATAAGAGTACTTTACTCTTGTCTCAAAATCAAATATTTGAAGGCTCCCCGTATATTACGTGTGTTTTACTGTATTTTGTTGGTGCATGTTTAGTTTTAGGGGATGCACAAACTTTTATCAAGAATAACTTTTTGTCGAAAAACCCTTAATAAATCAGTTTCCCATATGGTGCATACTTTGTGAATGACACATAGTGACAAGATGTATAAATCTGGAGTTTATAAGCTTAATTCTCCAGATTTTAATAGTGTTTGTGTGGGACAATGTGGCCGAAATTCTCAAAACGGTATGCTGAACATGAAAGGTCTTTCAGATTAGGTAGAAATGATTCGACGTTTTCAAAACATTCCTTGGAATGCAAGCAAGGGTTGGAAACTCTTATTACTTGGAATAACTGGAAATTCATAGGCATAAGCATTGCGGATGCACCCTGTTGAATGACCAAATCGACCTAGTCTATTCGCTGGTTTTCAGATTAGCGCACCCACATTGTCATAGGTAAACAAAATTCAAGTACTCAGGGACTGTCTGTTATTTCCTACAGTGGTGCATAGATATAAGAGTTAACATTGTTAATTATTTCAGTTTATTGTATTTATTTGAAAATGTCCTTATAGGAGGAAACTACAGTAACGTTAGTTATAAATACAAGTGGTAAAAACATAGGAAGTTTCATTTCTCATTTTTCATGATGATCTTCTACCATATAGTAACGGATACATCCATATATTTTTTTTGGTCTCAATTTAACTGGAATTGCACCATTAAAATTGTATTTATTTGATCAATTATCTGACATTTACTATGTAATTGATAATTTTTGAAATTGTCTCATTGAAGGCTAAAGATTTAAGAAACGAACTGAGCAAAAAAACTACAGCTAATGATTCATTGCAATCCATAAATTAACAACGTTTTCAAGAGCATCCACAAACAGTTGACTCTCTGACTGTTAACTTTAATCCTCCTTCTCTGAATTTTTTGAAAAGTCAGTTTGTGATAGAATAATGAATTTCATGAAAAAGTGTAATGTCATGAATTCACCCCAACATGGCAATATTAAAGAAATATCAATTGAACCAGCAATCATAAAGTTCATTGAAAAGATTACGCAGTGATGTGAAAATAATGAAAATACGTATTGGGATATTCTTGTACTTTTCTAAAGCCTATAACTGAATCAATCATTCGTATTTAAAAAAAAAAAAGTTGAAATCAAAGGAACAGTATTGAAGTGGATAATCATAGTTATCGAATCGTCAACAAAACTATAAACTTCAATATCAAGTCTGATATCAGAGAAAATAGTATAGACATCCCACAATGAAGTAAGTGTAAGGTCCCATTCTATTTGTAATTTTTATGCTGGTTTCTAGCTGCAATTATCAAAATTTAATAACTGAATCATCCCACCTATTTGAAAAAACACAGCAATGGTTAATATACTGATAAAACCAAGGTTATCCTATTCAGAAACCTTCAACAAAAAATTGAAACCATTTATCAAATAAATTGATATACAAGACAAGGTATACATAACAATGAGTATCTACATTAGCATACCCACATCATAAACTTGGAAGAAAAACTTGATCAAGTCTGCTACACTGTAACGATTATTAGTGTTATGTTGACAAAAAATCATTCAAAATCATATATGCAGCAAGTTTTTAATCTTGCATAGAACTTGGTATATTATCCTGGGATTCCTGTAGTACTATCTTTGATATATTTGCAATACTAAAAAATTAGAACTATTTTCAAATTCGAGTACAGCAATTTTAGATAGGTTCTAATAGTTTTTAGCTGTTTTGTACAATTTTTCTGTGGTTGTTTCATTTTATGACGCATGAGACTACAGTCCCATTATGTACCAATATAATATTATGCCTATGAAGGATGGAAGAATTGTCACAGATCTCATCATGATTTTCAAGTTAAGGAACCCTATCCAGAGCTTTATTCCAAAATCGAGTTCAATGTTCAGGGTAGAACGTTGAGGCGTACAGACAAGGACAAATGCTGCTCAAAAGTCACCACTGTATAGAGTTCTTAAACCCTTCAACGAATTTTGCAACAACATTCAATATTTTGAAATCTCTTTAGACTGTTTCAAATTCAGAATGAAAAATTCTTCACTGATAAATTGTGGTCATTTCTGTAGTCTGTGTCACTCTTATAATAATTATGTTATCCTTTGATTGTACAATGTAAGTTTTTTCCTATTCTTTTTTCTGAAAGCCCACTTAAACTGAATATATGAAGTGGGTTCTCTATTGGATTTGTTAATCTGTTTTCAACCCCTATATTGGTAAATACATGTTATTTTTAACACTGTAGAGCATTCCTTGTAACACATATTATTATTATTTTTAGCGTATATTTCATCCCAAAATACACAGAGTGTTAAATAGGGACACTTATATTGCTAAGAATAACAATTTTGCCATTCATGGGCGTGTCAATAAATAATTACTATATCTATCTATATCCACAAGTAAACATATGAAATGTATAAAGTTAAATTTTACATATCAAAATTCACTACAACTAATGACTCGACATAATAAAATAGTTAAATATATGTGTCACTTAATAGTTAAATACAGTCATTTAATAAATGTATCACATTATAATACTTAGATATGTCACAGTAGTGGAAATCAGTTATTTAGTTTCAGTTGATGACAATATAATATAAAATACTATGGTATGTATATTTTCAATGGATATACAATGGGACGTGTTTCTTCACAGTAATTTTGAATTTGTTTACATTCAATTTTTTCATGTTGGAGGGTAGTTTGCTATATTCTATTGCTCCTTTGTATATTAGTGAATTCAGGCCATGACGTAAGCATATTTGAGGTAAAGATATATCTTTGTATTGCCGAGTTTCATATGAATGGATTTCATATCTCATAGGAAACCCTATTTGAGTGTGTCTCGGCTGATTCAGTACTTGATGAATACATTCATTAACTTTCACCACATACAGTCTATCCAAGGATCTAATATTGTATTTGTTAAATAGGTCTGGTGTTGTGAACCTCATTGGTAAACATATTTTTTTTGGCTTTGTTCTGTAGTGTTTTCGGTGGTGTTATAAAACTCTCAAAAGTTGAACTCCAAATGATTGTTAGGTATTCCAAATGGGAATGAAGTAGGGAGAAGTAAACTGACCTCAATAGATATTTTGGATCAGTATAACTTAATCTCCTAAGAACACCCACTGGTCCGACAATTTTTTTGTGTATATATTCAATGTGCCCATTATAACCGAACTATTAATGTGATAAAATTAAAGACACCTAAACCTCAAAATAAGTAGTACGTTATGTGACGACATCGCCTTTGATAATCTCTATCGCAGTCGTAGACGAAACATCAGGCAGAAAAACTTGTAGATCGCAGCTAAGAATCCAGGCACAATCAGCTTTGGCACAATCATATTCAAATATTAAAATGTATTCAAGAGTCTATCAAAATCTATTTGAATCTGTTTTTCCGTTAGCTAGGTGTCGCCCCTCTACAAACAACTCTCAAAAAGTGGAAACAGGTGCAAGCTGATGATTAACGGGGTCTTGCCTGTTAACGTGTGATTTCTAGCATTATGTAGATAAATTGTAATACTCACCAGAATATTGCCCATATTGTGTGGTATAGGCCAAGTTCAATTGCTTAGTACCCCATAGATAGTGATGTGACATTTGGGGAGGTCTATCTCTTGACACAGCTGTTCCAAAGGCTATGCCACGATATTTAGTAAACCTAAAATATTTCCTATTTTCAGAACTGTTCAACTATTAGAAGCAAACTCACCTGTTGGTAGCAGCATTGTAAACATAATTAGGCAAAAAGTCATAGTTGAGCTCCCAAAAAACATGTAGCGTTATTCTACCGTAAGGAGCTAAAACGTTATGATTTGCTTCCCTAAACATTGAATCGTAATCATCCAAAGCCAACCACTTGCTCAATAACTTATGACACAGGCGATTGACCTGAAAGCAATCATATTTAAAAAATCATTTCAGAAAATTATTACTATATATTGAACTGCATACCTGCAAAAGTCCTTCCAGTTCGGTGACTCCGGTTATGTCTCCGGCTTCAAATTTACTAATCGCCAAATCAAGGGATTTTTGCATGTCCGCGTTTATTCTTTGGGTAATCAGCTTATTCAAATCAATTGATCTACCTAATAATTGTACATGTCTCTGTTTCAACAAAGTTTCATATCTGTTTGCTCTCGGATAGGGCAACAAGTACGCTCCGATAGCTGAACACTCTACCCGAAAACGTTTATCAAGGAATATGCTAGAAAGTAGGACAATAATGAGAACACACTTCTATGGTTCTGTTCAGAAATCATTTCCGCTATTTAGTTATTAGAGGAAAAAATTATTATACCACCAACCTTGCTGCTAATTGTTTATAATAGGCAAAGATCTGCTCACTCAGTTTATAAACAAACTGATCAAAGCACAAATTCACCTCGGCTTCTACTTCATCGTACAAGAACTGTTTTCGAAATATTGTTAAAGCATATAATGCGCTATCATTGTACAAATCCAAGGGATATAAAACATACCTAGAATGTTTGGATAAGCAAAAGAAAACATCTTCAAAATATCACTTACTCCATCATAGAGGGTTCTTTCGTTTTCAAAATATGATCGGTTAAAATCCATGGCATTGACATATCGATTGGAAACTGTATTCTTTTCTCCATTGTAATTAAATCGTTGCATTCTTCATTATGGTGATGACGTACGGTACATTTCTGCGAAGTGATAAAGGAATGCTGAGAATTGCTAAGAGTTTCAATAAAGCTCAGGATACTTACATTTATCCGTCTTCCCATGGTCATTTCCAAATAAAATTCTCTATACCATAATTGTGAAAGGTCACAACATTTTTGTAAGAATTCTAAAAATAAAAAGTTCAAATGATATACAAGTTCACTGAATTTGAAGTCTGTACATTCAATTTACTTTTCATTACACTCAGTATAATATATTTCATATATATTGTTTCTTGATAGAAGAATAACTTAGAAGATATCATTTTCATGCAGGAGCACTTCAGATTTTAATAAAAAACACGGAGAAGGTTTTTGATCTCATATCTTTTGCAGGACAACTCTGGATCATATATTTCGTTCTTGACTTTAATGAAAACTACCACCAGAAACTGATGACTATCATTACAAATACTTATCACTATCATTATATAGAAGTAAATTACTTCAGGCTTCAAAATGGTAGGGGCAAACTGTTAGTTAATGATCTTGAATTTGAAAACCTGCCAGTATAGCAGAAAAAAAATCTATTCAATAGTCCCTTCTCTTGAATTATTATTTTAGTTACTATACTTAGGAAGAAAACTGGGGCAGATTAAAAGACATGCTTTTTTGTACATAAATTGATGAACGCTTAAGAGCCTCCTTTATTCTTATATTTGACAGCATAAGAAAATAAAAACAATGTTGCCAGTTCTTTGGCACAGAAAACAGAAAACAAAACAACATTTTAATAAATTGTCATTTTGATAATCAGATTTTGTTTTGGTGTTGAGGTCGTAGATTAACTACGACAGTAATAAAAAGGGTAACATAGTCATAAAGAAAAGCAGATCAGCCCAACAACACTCACTGCATGGTGGCCTTTAAATTGGTATATGAATTCATTTGTCTCCAATTTCGTTTATCTTCTTTTACCTTCCTCTCTGTAACTCTCTATTGTGTGCTTTAGTGTCACAACACACATAATATTGTATATTCAAGTAACACTTTGTTGTGAGATTTTTATTGCAGTTTACAAAACCACAACACGTGTTTCACTAATCAATAGCTTCCTCAGGCATGCTCATACCAAATATATTCTACCTGATAAGTACTTTATACACTGTAACAATTCCAATCATATTACGTTCAACCTACCCTAATAACTAAAACTTTCACGTGTGTTTGAGTATAAACTAATTAAAAATCCAAACATTAGAAAATAATTTTACAAACTCATTAAATGGACATGTAATAAACTGATTACTTATTCAACTCTATTTGGTTATTCAGTACATTTTCAGAATCTAGTAATTTCCAGGCATTCCAAAAGATTGAATTTCAAACCTTTCTCTTTCAAACGTGACATATCATTAGCCGTGGTTGAACTCATGCCCCTCTGCAAAAAAATGGTTTGCAAATGTGGAATTGGTCTTCACATTCAAGAAAAATACTCCTATGCTCTTTTATTATTTCTTTGAGAATCCTGAAAAAATAATAATGATCAAATACACAAAGAATAGAAATCCATAGAAGTAGTTTCTTGAATGCGAACATCAGTTCCACATTTGAAAATCATCTTTTGGCAGTGGGGCATGATCCATGATGATAATTATAGAATTTTCACAATTTTAACAATAAATTTTATTTAAAACATGTTTCCTTACACGGTAGTTACTGGTACACCAAACTTTTCTACAATGTCTTTTATACAACAGTAGGTAATGACAACACTTATTAGAAAAATGATTAAATCTGGTAAAATAGGTAGATTTTGAATAAACAATTATGTACAATACAATATTACTTCTAGAAAACAGGTAAAATATTGGAATTTTATGTCAAAACTTCTTAGATAAATGTGGCAAAACAGGTAGATTTAGAAAGACCAATTAATACAGTATCATTACTAGGAACACAGTTAATATCTAAATATTTTTTTAACAAAAGCAATATAGAACAGTTTCAAAATTCTTTACTTTCATTAAAATGGGATATGGCATTCAACTCTCTTGATGTAAATAGTAAATATAGAAATTTTCACGACATACTGTCCGATCATTTTGACATTGCATTTCTAGAAAAGAAAGTCAAAGCCAAAAGTTATGAAACAATTTGGGTCACCTCTGACATTAAAAATTACTCACAATATGTTGGTGACTTCCACAGGCTTTATAAAAACACAAAAAATGTGAAGATATACTCATAAAATATAAGCAAGAAAGAAAGAAATATAGGAAATATTTATCAGATTACAAAAATGACAGCAGAATCTCAACTTCAAAAAATAAATCCAAGACCAGTTTGTATATATTTAAACAAGCCAGGAATGAAACTAAAATTAAAGATAAATCCATAGCCCTGAAAGATCCCACGAGTCAGACTATAACAAATCGTTTTGAAATAGTAAACCCTTTTAATATTAATAACTTTCACACTCAATGCGGAAATATACAGAATGTTCTTCATGGCACTGTGTATCATGCAAACAACACAATGTTGAATCTTCAACATACTAAATGAAATGCAGCCCAAATATTCACGTGGTATGGATGGGATACCACCTGTTATTCCCAAACAAATTGCAGAATATATATGTGACCCTCTAGTAAATGTTATCAATGAGAGCTTGTCATCAGGCGTTTTCCCTGATGACTTAAAACTGTCGAAATTGTGTCTGTCTACAAAAAAGGTCGTAGAAATAAATAATCATAGGCCAATATTACTTCTTCCGTCACCTTCTAAGATATTTGAACATGTAATATATATCAGACTGCTACTTTTTATAGACCAAAACAATATTTTAAATGCTCAGTAATTCGGTTTTATGAAAGATATGTCTACTGAACTAACAATTTTCAATTCAATTAAACATATCACGGAAAGTGTGGATAGGAGAAACTCTTCGGTAAACTTGGGCTTTGATCTCTCAAAAGCTTTCGACGCAGTAAACCATAAAAAAACTTTTGAACAAACTAGAAAGTTTACGGTATTAGGGGTGTGAGTCATAGGCTCATCGAGTCTTATCTATCAAATCGTTCACAAGTTGTTGCTATCATGGATAAACAAGACCAATACTTGTCCAGCAAAGCTAGTATCATGCAAGGGGTACTCCAAGGGTCAATTTTTGGACCCCTACTCTTCTTGTTATATGTGAATGATATGTGATATATGGTAGTATATATCAGTTTGCTGATGACACATCGGTTGTTGTTACAACAAAAACTTCAACTGTCTCACAAAGCATGTGGTATGAAGAAAACATGCTCAAGTTAAATGTTGAAATAACGGGCCAAATAACATTCAGTAAAAGAAACAACTTTGAGGAATCCCCATATGCGAAATTCAAATGCAAATCAATTCCAACATCAGATAATATAAAATTCCTAGGCGTTATTCTAGAACCGACCTTCAGCTGGGAATCACACATAAACATTTTAAATAGTGGGCTGAAGTCCATCTGTGGAGATATACGATATCTACAAGAGCAAGTATCTGTCAGTTGTTTGAGAACATATTACTATGCTCATGTTCAGTCAATTATTTCCTGGGTCTTGTCAACTTTGTAAAGCCAATCCCCACTATTCTGCAAATATGAGCCCCAACACTAGGCATCCAAATGAGGTATCTGTCCCTTACCATAAATCAACTTATTATGACAAAGGTCCACACAAACAAGCAATCAAAGCATATACTTCAGTACCTTAAGAAATGAAAGATCTTACAGGCCTAATGAAGTTCAGAAGTCCTGCCAAAAGTTACTTGAAGCAGAAATGCTATTATTTTTTCAATTGTTGGATGTAATAAACATGTATATATGTTAAAATTAGTTTCAGATGCCCTTTCAATTGTGTGATGCAATAAACATGTATGTATGTGAGAATTAGTTTTCAGACTTTCAAATTCAGCAGTATTTTTAATCTTAGTCGTAGTATTCCAATATTGTTTCATATTTTAATATTATGTACTGTACCTCAATGTTTTAATATTTTCATCCCCCACAATTTATAGATATTGTAAATACATTTTAACTTCTTTTCAAACCTGACCCTGACGTTTGCTGTGTCCTGTGTTGATCGTTTTGCATTATTATTAAATTAATGATATTTCACAAGTTCAATAATGGTGAATGAATAACTTCCTGTTGGTCGTTTAAAAGAAAATTTGAGTATTTGCGTTAATAGATTTCCAGAGATTCTAGCTGGTTTAATTTTTGCCCTTTTATTTTCTGTATGTTATATGTCGTAGTCCAAGTTGGAATCGTGGTTATTCCCTAAAAAGTGGCAAGCATAGGTAAAATTAGTTTTTTTTAGCTCAAAAAACTCTTTTTTTTGTTCAGCGATTCTCGTTTCGAAATTTTTTCAAGTCCTTCCTGCATACACTCTTGGGCATGATCCACATGTTAGTTTATAGATCCCTGATTTGTTATCTTTGTCCCTTTCTGAGTTGTTGTTTTTTGTGTCTACCCAAGGAGTTACCAATCTTTTATGCTATGTTAATGTTCTGTTTTGTTAGTAGTCTTTTTATTTTATCCGATGATTTTCCGATTTTCCTGTATATGTGAGTATTTTGTAGGCGTTAGTGTTATTTTTATTGTGGGGGTATACTTGGTATACTTAAAAACATTGAAAAGTTTTCTGTCAAAGATGTGATGAATCATGCTAAGGTTGAAGTTGTTGTTTACTGCAATTTATTTCTTAAAATTTACTTCCTTATTGAAATTCTCTGTGGATATCGGGATGCTGGTGAGTCTGTGGATCATGCTATTGCAAGCTGTTAATTTATGTTGATGAGGGTGTTTACAATGGTTATTGATAGTTGTGTCTGTATGGGTTGGTTTGTGGTAAAATGCGAAATCATGTTTGTTGTTGATTTTTGTAATCGTGAGGTTCAAAAAGTTGATCGAATTATTGTTTTCTAGTTCTACTGTAAATTTTATGTTTTTATGATTCACGAAAACATAAAATTGAACATCACGAGAATATTAACATAGCATATAAGACTAGTAACTCCCTGGGTAGACATATAAAAAACAACAAGCTAAAACGGGACAAAGATTACAAATTAGGGGTCTACAAACTTACATGTGGATCATACCGAAAAAATTATATAGGACGGACGAGAATCGCCAAACATTAAAGAAGTTTTGAGCTGAATAAAACTAATTCCACCTATGACTGCCACCTTTTAGAGAATAACCACGATTTCAACATGGACTACGGCATATTACAATACAGAAAATAATGAACAAAAAACAAACCGACTAGAATCTCTGGAATTCAATAAACCCAAATATTAAAATTTCCTTTCAAATAAGCAACAGGAAGTTATTCAATCACCATTATTGAACTTGTTCTCATAAAATATCATTAATTCACATACATATTTAGATTTTAACTGTTTTCCTAGGAATAGTATTGTATTAAATGGGCTTTCGAAATGTATCTGTTTTGCCAATATTATTCATTTATTTAATCAAGTTTTAACATAAAATGACAATATTTCACCTGGTTTCTAGAAGTAATATTGCATTGTACCTTATTCAATCATTTATCCAATAAGTGTTGTCATTATATACTGTTATATAAACTACATTGTGAAATAGTTTGATGTACTACTAACTGATGAGGCTACCGTGTAGCGAAACGCTACATGTGAAACAAAATTTATTGTGAAAATTCTATAATTATTACCATGGATAGTGTTATTAATTTTCATCAAGTAACAGGTCAGAGTATTCACAATAAGAGTAGCATAAGTTCAATCAGGACTATGACGTCTTACATTTGGAAGAGAAAGATTTGAAACTCAATCTTTTGGAATGTTTAGCAATCAATGGTTTTAAAAATTCTGAAAATTTACTGAATGACCAGAAGAAATCTCATAATAAAGGGTTGTGAAAATTACAAGGAGTTGCTCAATTTCAGCAAAACGTGATCTGCGAAAAGTGAACAACTTGTTCAGAAAAAAGTATTTTCACAAAACAATATGATTATATCTGAAATAAATATTTGTGCACATTTCGTTGCAGGAAAGTATTTGTACAAAAAAATTTTAATAATGAGTTTTTTAAAATTCCACGTAAGCAAAGTATACAATAAACAAATGCACCATTTAGAACATTTTCGTTCATTTCTGCTATCTCATTTTTATATTTAGTTTCTTGTTGGAATGAATTATTAGAAACGTTATTTGAAGCAATTTTTGTCCATGTTTAGCCAAAGCATCCTAACAAAAGGCAATTCCTATTTTGGATTTTCTGTAATAAAATTCAAGTCTCTATCCTGTCTTTCTCTCAACTAATAATAATGATAATAAAAATAATAATTCGGCTTTATTGAGAAAAAAAATACAAAGGAAAAAGATGTGATTTGTAAAGTATTACAGGAGTTATTGGTATTCATAGGCGAAGTCTAGCTCAGAGCTATTCAATCTCAACTTACGAATACCTCTCCATTATCCAACGCTTACTAGCTACAAGAGGAAAAACATTGATGGTACCTAAATGATAGAACAAAATATATTTATTGAATGATTACTTAAGAAACTGTTAAATTATTGATATATCAAATTGATCCGTTGAAGGTTTAATAAAAATAGTTGACATTACTGACTCTCATAAATATACATCAAGTTAAATCTCTTTAATTGCTCTGGCAAAGAATTGAGTTTCACAGCACTGAAAAGGAATGATCTCTGAAACAGGGCAGTGCGATGCTTTAGCATTGTTAATTTGTTCTTATATCTGATATTAACCGAGTGGATGTTTTCACGTAGAATTAGTTTCTGTAATAAAAGAGGAGAGTGAGGGGGGGTAATCAATTTGTGAACAAAGCAACCAAGATTAATGGTCATTCGGTTTCTCATATTAAGCCAATTGGAATTTTTTAGGGCTTCAGAGATAGAATCGTACTTACGAATTCCATAGATTAGACAGCAACAAGATTTTGGACTTTTTGTATTCTTTTCTTATAGGAATCATATAAATATGGCCCATATATGTAATTAAAATGACTAAGCACTAAACTGTCGCACAGCATTTTTTAGGAGGTTGGCTCAGAATAAAACGATTACAGTGCAAGAGTTTCAAAGACATTTAAGCTTTTTTCAATAAAATTTTTATATGTTCAGTGATTCTGAGGTCTGTGCAGAGTATGACCCCCAAGTTTTTAGCTGAATTAACCGGATTCAAAATGGTATGGCCTAGTTGCAAGCGGAAATTATTTTCTGCAAATTTTCGATTCTTCTGAGAACTAAAATACATCAAAATTGTTTTATTGGGATTGAGTTTTAAGTCATGCGCCGTTGATAAACGATTAATTAGATCTTGATCAGCATTGAAAAGATGTGTATAGTTTACAAAAATTATTCATTTATATGATCTTAGCTGTAGGTTATACCTTTACTGTAAGTAAGTAACTTACCACTGAAGCTCAGAAGGTAATTCCAATAGAATGAAGTTTTATGGAACTGATCTATCTGCATCAAATACTGACCATCAATATCCTTTCTCAAAGTTCTCTTGCCTCCTGATTTGTCAGCAATGAGAGATTCCAACATAGTCCGGACCATGTATAACTGTGTTGAAGAAGGACCTGAAAATCAGATTGATCAATCAGTTTATTTGCTTAATACCTCAATGATTGATTCAGCATCTTCAATTATTAGAACTTGAAAATAAAAATACACTGAATATACAGGGTGAGTCAACAAAATTCCCTCGGTCCATTGCTATCAGAGGAAACAATTTTTCGAACTGCTCAATTTTTTTTCAGTCATATCGATAAATACTATCTTTAAAAATTATTTTCTCGCAAGGAATTTCCGATTTCGAATTTCCATTGCGGCATTGCCAAATTATTCCAGAAAAATCTATGTTGAAGACAATAGTTTTTTAATTCGTGACCCGCATGTCTACAGTAATTGAGTGGATTTTTTAGGAATAGCTAGTCAACATCACTATAATAATTTCTGGAATCTCAACTTTCGGAAACAATATATAGGGTGCTCGGTAAAACCGGTAAAGTTTTATTCATTTTCAAACAGGCATAATTCAACTTTTTCAAATGGAATACCCTGTATTTTTTTATTTGCATAAAATGTTTCAACATTTCACAACAGTTTTTATCAAAAGTATACTATACGAAAAACTGATATTTTACAAATTTTACCAAATTTAAGTAATTGTTGTAACCACAAAAAAGGTGTTTTCTTACGTTCACTTACTCAAATTTGTTTTTCGAATATACAAACTAACCGCTAGTACAGAGTACCATGTGAGTACCCGAGACCTGAGCAGGGAATTAGGATTTTCTCAAACCAGCGTGTGTCGAATGATACAAGCAAGCAAATTTCATCCTTACCACATGCAATTCATGCAAGAGTTAAGAGAGATTTTGAAAAACGTGTTCAATTTTGCCGATGGGGCTTAGAAAAGATCACTCAGGAAAATTATTTTTTTCGATTTCGTGTTATTTTCTGATGAAGCGACTTTTCATAAAAATGGAACTGTGAATCGGCATAACATGCAGTATTATGCAATGAAAAACCCCCATTTTGTTCGTTGCTTGAACCATCAACAACGTTGGTCACTGAATGTTTGGGGTGGAATTCTCGGAAAAAGAGTCATCACTGGAAAAAAATATGTAAGATTTCGTGGACATGAGTTTTCGAATTTATTGGAAGGGGTTTCATATGGAACAAGACTTAGAATGTGGCTACATCAAGACGATGCACCACCACATTTTAAAGCTGAGGTACGGGAATACCTCAACGATCATTTCAATCAAAAATGGATAGGTAGGGGTGGGCCTGTGGCATGGCCACCCAGATCACCTGACATGACTAAATTGAATTTTATAGGGATTGTCTCCAAAACTCCTCCAGCATCTATAGAAGACATGAAACGAAGAATTACTAGAGCTTTCAAGGAAAGCCCAGAGGGTATGCTGGAACGTGTAGAGAATTAGTTTAAAAAAAATGACATTGTGTTACAGAAAATGGTCGTCATTTTGAACATCTTTTGAACTCCCCTATTCAATAAAAAATTTAGGCGTTATTGTTCATATTGAAAAATTTTTGATTAAGTGAAGGTGAATAAATGAATTTTTGTGGTTACAACAATCAATAAAACTGGGTATAATTTGTAAAATATCTGTTTTTCGTATAGTATACCTCAGTTAAAAATGTAGTGAAATGTTGAAACATTTCATACAGATGAAATAATACAGGGTGTTCCATTTGAAAAAGTTGAATCAGGTCTGTTTGAAAATGAATGAAATTTGACCGGTTTTACCGAGCACCCTATATATTGTTTCTGAAAGTTGAAATTCCCGAAATTATCATAGTGATGTTGACTAACTATTCTTTAAAAAAATCCACCTAATTGCTGTAGACATGCCGGTGGTGAATCAAAAAAATATTGTTTGCAAAATAGGTTTATTGGAATAACTTGGCAATGCTGTAATGCAAATTCGAAAACAAAAATTCCTTAGAGAGCTAAAAAAATATGGAATCGAATGATGTATTCATATACCAGGTGTTCCACACTCGGTTGAATCACCCAGTATGCGAGAAATAATTTTGAAAAATAGTATTCATTGATATGACTGCGAAAAAAAATTGAGCAATTCGAAAAATTGCTTTCCCTGATAGCAATAAACCGAGGGAATCTTGTTGACTCACCCTGTACAATACAGTACCTGACATATTAAAATTTCAAACTGAAAAGTTTGACAGTGTTTTATGGACACACATCAACCATTGGCCCTTCTATATGTGGTGGTAGAGCCTTACCTCCACGGAAATGGAGCATTTGTAGGTGACTGCCAGGTGATGATGTGGCATAAGGAGGTTGTCGCAT
The DNA here is from genome assembly GCA_015342045.1 of Leptinotarsa lineolata. Lineage (NCBI taxonomy): Eukaryota > Metazoa > Arthropoda > Insecta > Coleoptera > Chrysomelidae > Leptinotarsa > Leptinotarsa lineolata. Next base: position 7,054 of record WOGR01000695.1, on the reverse strand, counting down.
CTTCTAGTTGTATATTCAAGGTTGCAATTTACTGAAGAGATGATATTTTTTATTTTGATGTAGATAAGATATTTGTAATATGTGTAGATATAACATATGTATGAATCCAGAGTAGTTAAGATATTAATTTTCTGATAGGGGTCTACAGAATCAGTCCGTTAGTTACCTTTCGACTAGAATATCCCCATGTATGTTGCTCTCGAGACATAAATAGCAAACAGGACAGCTGAGAAGGAAGATATGTGATATAACCTATGAAATTGACTTTTGGATCCAGTATAACACCTGAAAACTTGCGAATTTTTGGGAGTCTTTGAGTGGAAATGTGAGTTAGTTTTTTACACGTTAAATCACAGCAAAAAATTTATCAATTTTTTTACAGCATATTTGTAAAAAAAGTTTTGTTTCTTCTTTTTCTTTTTTGGTATGATTTAGTTGATAAGATCAACAAATACATTTTTTTGTTCTTGGGAGCAATCTTTCAGCTCTCTAAAAATTATCCTCACATGCTCATTCCGATTTTCCGAATTTGGGTTGTCCATAAAGCGCTTGCTTATTGTGATCTTAACATCTGCATAAAACATGAAGAATAGAACAAAATATTTTATTGCTGCTGTTAAACAATGAGTTTTACAAGTCAAGATGAGAGAGCTATCTCTGCCTCGTTGTTGCATTGCCTACAGCTAAGATCTCCCGCTATTTTGTTCAGTTATTCAGGTTTCCCGTAATGAACAGTGTTCAGTGCGTCGATCCATGCTTTGTTGAAGTAGTTTTCTTCAGTTCTATTCTCAGACATTCTCTCTATGAAATGTTACCATGTGTGTTTCCAGGTATATTTTGCTAATAATTATCACGTTTCCTATTGGCCCATTTTCTGATCTGATCACATACAAAAAATGTTTGTAATCCCACAGCTGATACAAACGAGGAGTTGAAAAGTGTCTAGTAAACTCATCAGTTTTATCATTACCTTTAGCTTTTCACGGTATTTTCAGACCAGTCTCAATGTCACTCTTGGATTGATCAATGCCCCAGGTGTATTCTGTCTATAAGATTCTTGATAAGCTCCATTTATTCAATCTCAAATTAATATCTCTTTCATGTTGCTAATGGCCGCGCTGACAGTCATTACACATCCTTGTTATATATAAAAATATTTCTGAAGTTGAAGTTAAAATAAAGTTAATTGAACAATACTAAAACCAAATGAGGTAAAAAAGTGTTATCGGTTATCAAAAGAATTTATACAATGAAAATTTCACCATATTGAATTCAAAACTTTAGTAATAACTTATTTAGAAACAAATTATTGAACTTTCTGATATGACCTTCAGAAGCATTTTCAAATCAAGAATATTTATATTTATTGCATTCAAAAACTATACATATTGTATAGTATTTTTCAGATGTCCAATCCAAGATACTCATTTTATTTACATTTGTAATAACTTTTATGGCAAATACTGTGTATGACATTCGTTTATTTCCATTTATTGATTCAGCTTACCAACATTTCGTCTAGGAACTTTGATATTGAACCCACTGTCAGGATCTTTTTTGCCCTTCAATACAGGATCTTGTACCGGATCAAACTGCCTTGGCCAATCTGCACATGTTTCTCTGACTGACATTATGATACTGAAAAAAACAAAAGACAATTATAAACAAGTCATAAAATCATATTGGTATCTAGGAAATAGGTACCTTCGAATCAGACCCTTTTTGTTTTTTATAGCTTTTCTCAGTGGTTCCCTCAGCATCACTTGTACAAAATACTGAAGCTCAGCATAAATATTCCGTCTTATAGCATCAGTGAAGACGGTTTCCATTCTTGCCATAAGAACCTGCAAACCCTTGATCATCGCTATAACTTCGATAAGAGCAAATTTTTCTTCTTCAGTATAATTGTATCTTGTTGCCTACAAATATAATAAATCACACCAAAGAAGTAAATCATTATTCATTCTGTATAAATGAATAAATCTTTATTCAAATAGCCTTCCTGATTAACCTACAAAGTTTACTTAGTAATAATTATAGAGACAATATATGTTCACCTCATATGTAATTTAAATAACACTAAATAATCATAAAAAGATATTCTATGATAATTTTGATTATGAGTGATCCATAAGTTTCTCAATAACTGATTGACTTTCTGGAAGGAAACTTTATTCCAAAAAACCTATATGAAATAGAGAATTCATTGTTCGGGAATGAGTAGTATGGGAAATACATAATTTGAAATTATTTCTTTTGGGATAATTCTGGATTCCATGTAAGAAAATAATAAAATGGTTATTATTTTCTAACATGTAAAAGTAATTAACCTATCCTTGACAGACAGCAAGTTTTAATGGGGGTATATCTAATACACTTCAAAGGCAATCTCATTTCCTTTAACTTCTGCAATTGAAGTGAGGCTGTTTAATAATTCAAAAAGTGGTAACCAATGTTTGGAAGTTAAGATGACGGCTAACACTGTAAGGATAAATATTTTTTTAAACTGGATACTAATATATTGATGGTGTTTTTTGAAATTCAATGAATTGTAAATTATGAAGCCTATGCATTTAAAACTAAACAACCTCAATGGATTCACTATTTATCTTGACGTTCACTGATTTAATATCCGATAAATTGTATTTGTATTGTATTATAATAATCATTTCTTTGATCTTTATATTCATTTTTGATTTACTTATATTTAGAAAACAACAGATGCTGATCAGAATACAATTAATTTCAGTGACAGCGTATAGATTAACATCATTGCATTTATGTATGTTGTATTTCGTTAGTGATTTTTGACATTTAATAAGAGTAAGTTAAATTTTACCGCGTTTAATAAAGCGATCTAGTATTTTCGTCATATATCATCTATATCTAGTGCTTTGAAGTTGATATTGTTCTCCCTATGATAAGGGAAATCTGTAAAATGTGTTGTTACTATAATATAATACACAACAATATCAACTATCGATTTACTATCGATGACATATTTTTTCGTCTATCGCTACTTTTCACTTCAATAAATGTATCTACAATACTGTCTCAGAAGCTGGAGGCCGAAGATAGTGGTCCAAAAGGAAGGGGGCAAAATAAAATATTATTACAGCCTTTCTTCATATGTCTCTTTCGAAGACCTTATAAGAGCCATCTTCAACAGGGTGAAAAACAAGTTCCCAAAATGATAAACGAAATACTTTTACAGCGTTATGCAATGGTGAATTTCATTTTAATTTGCAAATAATACTGCATATGTATTATTAACATCAACGGCCGTATAGCAGTCAACTGACAAGCTCACCGACGAGGTGGAAAAAAACTTTATAAATGGCGAAGGGAACTAGTATTACTTGTTCAAATGGTTTTATAGCAGTCGACTTCCAAAAAGTGTATCAGTTGGGACGCTTTTCAATTTCGATGGCTTCACGAATTATCCTGGCCTGAAAATTTTTCTCCGTAGCGATGGTTTTGATGTTTCCGAGGCTTATTGTGTGGCCTATTTCCCGGTGATTTCGAAGAGAGATGATGCTGGATCTGATTTACGAACAGCTAGTTCATCTTCATAGGCTCTGTTAAAAATTCTTCCACTGGTCTGGCCGATATAATTTGTGAGGCAGTTAGAACATGGTATTTCGTATATGGCCTGTGCTTCATTGCGTATCGTGTCTGTGGGTGTTCGTAAAACAGTGAAGATTTAGTTGTTGGCTGTGAATATTGTCTTTACCTTATGCCTCTTCAAAATTCTGCTTATTTTGTCGGTATCTCCATGGATGTGAAGGAGAAAAACTTTCATCTTCTTAGTCTGTTCGTCGGGTAATTCGAGGTGTGGGGTTTGGGTTTCCTGTCGTCGAAAAGATCTTTAGATTTGGGAGACGGGATGGTCGTTTTGGTGAAGGGCGGCTTTGATTTTGTGTAGTTCCTGGGATCTGTTTTGGTTGTCAGTGAGATTTATGGAACGATGTATGAGAGAAGAGAGAATTCAAAACGAAATTCAATTCGCACCCATCCACTGTCTTGTAACGATTAGACTTTAGGAGTATTTGCTCCCTCCAACATTCTTTGTGCTTTATCACTGGCATCTGGTTCATATTTCAGTTTTACAGAGAATGGTATGAACAACGTTCGCATTGAAATATCTTTCACTCTTTGGTTGCTATAATATTCTTTAAAAAAGGTTATATTCATATCATATTTTCTGCAAATTTAATGAAAATCCCACTGTACGTGCAGCCGTGATAACAATCCTGTTTTACATTACAATTTTTTCCACCCTGCAGATAAGTTGTAGTTGGCCGTTGATCCATCATAGTTTAAGGCAGTAATAATATTTTGTTATAGTATTTTGGGTAAATTTTTCAACCCTATAGAGAATCTTGGAAATTGGCTGTTGTGAAGTCGTTGAAACAGATAATACAATATTCTCATTAAATTAAAACAAAATCCCTCGTTGCGTAAGGACGTGATTATATTTCATTTTATTGCCTCCACCATTTACAAAGTTTCTCCAGCCATAGTGATAGTACAATATTCTCAGTAAATTTAAACAAAATCCCTCGTTGTGTAAGGCCGTAATTATATTTCATTTTACCGCCTCCGCCATTTAAAAAGTATTTGCAGCCATTACTTTCTGCCGCCAGCTAAAGGTTCATCGCTCCCATTCGTGTTGAGATCTGAACCTTGATGTATATTCCATTACAAGAGAATTTTTCTCCCATACCTGTTTATAGGTGGCCAGTTCTAAAACTTTTTTATGGTTGTAGAGTGTTATGGGACGAAAATCAATAGTTTCATATAAATTACTCATTTTAGGAACCAGTACAACTGTGCTGATTTAGTTCTGAAGATAATGTACTTGTAAATAGCGATAACAGATTTCAAAATAACATGTCCTATAACCTTCCAAATTATATTTGAGTACTCTATTATTAATGACGTTGTAGCTGCATCAGTTATGTAGTTCGAAGTCTATAGTTTCCACATGGTTAATGGCTTAAATTTTGGCATGAATGTATTGATTATTGTCAAAGTTTTAGCAGACCAGAGATGGGATTGTGGAATGGATCTTCTAACGTCCAAGATGCTCTGTATGAAAAAAGTTACAACATTCTGATTTTATATTAATTTGATATTGCAGTTTAGTCAAAAATGCGACTTTTTGGGTCTGTTTTATTAGGGATTCAAGCGATTTGCATTGAAACATTTATGTGCAATAAGTAGCTAAGAAGTTTAGCCACACAGTCCTCAAAATTAATAATCAAATATTCAGCTGTTATAAAGAAAAATTAATGTGTTGAAAACAAATTTGAGTATTTTCAAAATGAGAGTAATTTTAAATTTTATTGTTATAAATATTCTCAATTCATCTTATTTTTGAATTAGGAAAAATCATTCTTTACCCTTTCATATTCTTCAGCTTCTTTAGGGCATTCCTTATTCTGATGATGATCTGTCGGGTGCAGCAGCTTCCAAGAATAAAGCTCAGTAACTACACTGGTCCATTCTGAGAGTAACTGAAGGCCTCTGAGAGCTAGCTCCGCTGTTTCTTTGTTTTCACTATCGCTTCCACATTCTTTGTAAGTGGTAGTTACTTCGTTGCTATATCGTGATAATTCGCTTATATACTTGACATGATCTTCCCTGATTTGAGGCAAATGAACCATCAAATCTGCTTGAGGGGATGGGGTATTGCTACTGGATAAAGGCCACTTATTAGCATCGAAGTGTTTGCTCCTCTTTATATAATTGAATGGAGCTATTTGCATGTCTCCAAACAGAGGAACAACTTCTAAATTCTATAAATAACAGTCATAAAAAACAATAGTATCAAAAATTTTTTAATGTGACATAGACCATATAACTGGTGGACTAGTCCTTAGACAGAGAAGATCAAGGAGAGCATCATTGGTAGAGGATGGAACACTTCAAGTTAGTTGTTAATTTTTGATATCATGTTTGATATGTTAAGTACATTATCTCCAGATAATGTACTTGACATAGATATCACCATTAAAATGCATTAAAAACTCACTTTAGTCTAGTTCACAAATTGAAATGAACAATAAAGTTTCTACAATTATGAGTGATAATGGCAGATTGGATTCAGAACGATGTGTAAAAAATGTATTTTAACATTACAACACAAAAACAATTGCAGTTGAAGTCATTTGAGAAACCCCACTTGTCCGCAAACTAAAACCTTTTTAGAAAACAAAAAAGTTTCGAAATCTGCCAACTTTTGATACGAGAATATTCTATTGAAAACACTTTTCCCTCACCAGAACAAAAATGCTCATTCGACGTGCGTTTAGCTAACCAAATTAGCATTATCATGAGGTGACTAAGACTCATTCTACCAGGTTTGCAATACTTTCTTGATGCTGAAGAGGTGGGATTCTTATTGAAATTTGTATAGATCTATATTACATCATATATACAAAATAATCGAAAAAACGACAATCGAATTATTTGGCCAAAAAGGTTATCTCAAACACTAATTCATTTGTTTTCAACAAATCAAAATGAAAGTGGGAAAAATTTGCAATGAAAAATTCCCAAGTCCAGGAACATTATCGCCACACGCGCCCGTTATGGAATGAACGCATCGCCGTCAAAGACCGTATATAACACTTAAGATTTTTTATAGTATTACATATCAATTATAAAATTTGAATAAATAATGCTGTTATCTGGTCACTTCAAAGAATAAAGTCTCCTTGGAAAAACATTTTCATCTTAATTTTTTTTAACATAAAGTTACACAATTGTTAAACTTTTTTTCCACCTCCGTTTTTACAAATAGCGACATAAAAGTTGAAATAATAGGCTTGAAAAATATTTGCTTCTTCGATCCCTTCATTCACATCATATACGAGTATGCTGAAGTGGTACCCCGGTTGTGCATCCGTTCGTCTTTGATACTGTTATAAATCATGCCCTGAAGAAAGTAATGCAGTCCGCCACTGGTACACTGGTAGCCGCAAACCATCTGTGACGTGGCAAGGAGTGCGCTCGGCCCGAGTGAAGTTTCGCGAATTTTCGATGATGT
>WOGR01000694.1:0-23479 GCA_015342045.1 Leptinotarsa lineolata | reverse complement strand
TTATTGATTTTGATATTTTAAATAAATATCCTAAACTTGCAAACGAGTCCCTTGTAGCTAAAAACCGCAAAGTGACTGCAAGTCTTTCTTTCACTGGAATGGTAGTTGGTGTCCTTTTACCCAATTCTGTGCCCCAGTTGTCCGATCAACCACTCTACATCACAGCTGGTCATGTGGAGGAAATTCTTGATGCTTCCGTCGCACCTTAGCTCGCCTCAAAGTCGGTCACGATCGTCTTCTTGCAGATCATTAAAAATATCACTCCCACTGTACACAGTCCTTGCTCTGAGTGACGGTTTCACCCAGTATCTCCTACGTCTCATTTGAGCAGCGGTAGCCAAATCAACGCACGCAGCTGCAGCGAGCACCACCCTCTCCCACCACCCTCTCCCCCACCCTCTCCCAAAATGTTATTAACGTATGTTATTGACTTTTGTTATTAACATCAGTTTTTAACAAATATGTTGAAAACTCGTGTTTTTAACTCCGGTGTGAACGCGGCTTAAAAGCAGTGCCTTTACGAAAGTAGTGATTCACATTGGATTTGAATCGCTGGGGATTAAATCCATTGGGAAAAACGTTCTCAAGAAGTTTATTCCAAATGAACGCAGTTCTCCAAATGAAAGAGTTTTTAAACAGCTGCTTTCGAGGTGTACTGAGTTGAACTTCAAAACGATGAGCAGCCACAGTTCGTTGCGTATTTCTGATACGCACCTCTCTTGGTGGAATCAAATGTGCTGAGTCCCTTGAACATTTCCCGTGAAATTATCCATATAAGAGAGATAAATATCCAACTTTTCTTCGATGTTCCAGACTATCAAGGTTGCAAGTTATGTTTGCGTCTCCAATTAGGCAGATGACTCTTTTCTGGATAGAATTTAGCAGCTTCAGGGTATGTTTAGGGGCGGAGCTCCATACATGAGAACAATACTCCAAAGCAGGTCTGATCTGAGCTTTATAAAGCATCAAAAGTTGTACAGTTTTTTGGTTTCAAGCTTTTGAGAATAAAATACGAGCCACAGATTTCGATTTTTGCTCAATCTATCAACATGAATACACAGTTGAGTCAATTTCATTCTCGTGTAGGGAATTTTTAACAAAACAAGAGCGATATTGTTCGAACACCAGGGTTTTTATGCATCTTCATTACAACAAATAACTGAAGCGACAATTAAAACGCTTGCGTTGTTTCATTTTCATTGCAACAAACTGATATATTTCAAGAACATCACCCCAAATAAGAATATTCCGTCTCGTGTTTAATTAAATATTTGTATAGTGCAATGTTTACCTTTGAGTGTTATCTCAACGGACAGCTCTTCAACAATGAGATGAATTTACATACTGATGAGCGGAAATTAGTCAAATATAACGTTGGAAGTTAAACTTGCGACATGCGTGAGTAGAACCGTGTGTGTTCTTGAGCTTTGACTAATGAACTCTAACGGGGTAGCCATGAAAATGATATAACATTGTTAGCTATTTGCTGGAATGAAATAATTCATGAAATGTATCGGATAACCCCAAATATGAATATAAATTAGAAAATTTCTAGGTTATTTCGTGATGAGGTATGATTTTTCCAAAGCAAACTTCAATTCAGCGAACTTCTCTTTGCTAAATATTATGCATATACTGAAACATTCATTTCTTTAAAAACTATGCATTTCATGTAAAGAAAATATAATCAATAGTGAGCAATATTTTGAATGTTAATTATGATGAAATAATAGAAAGATACGTGTTTTATTGAAAAAAATGTCTATTGGCCACATTAATATCAATATTCAACAGTATTTGTGGACCCCCTGTATGATAAATTGAGAAATTCAGATAATTGATCGTTCAGTATGAATCTTTTTCTGGAAGTCCCATAACAGAAACAATAAAATATATTTAATATTGAATATTTTCGATATTTTGTAATACGGGTAAAATATGTAATATTAAATATATAGATCTGTAATTTTATATAAACTCAGAACCTGTGCTGAAATGGAGAATGTTCTATTGAAAATTAAGAAGATCGAGCCTATTTGTGTTATAAACGCAAGATTCCGGAAAATGAAACTATTTTGATTGTATTGTTATCAATGTTTTTTCCATACTACCAAATTTTCATTCTTTTTCCACTCACACTTTTTGAAATATCTATCGACGCATTTCCCGGGGAGTTATACTGTTTATGACTTACAATACTCTCTTCCTATGTTTCAGTTTGATTATTATTTTTTAACATTTAAGGTTTTCAGTTCGGTATAAATATTTTCACGATTTGTTTCTTTCACGCAAATGTCTGAAGGTTTCAAAACAGAAAAATGCCTCTGTTTATATCATTTCTTCAATAATATGAGACAATTTATTAGTAGCTGACACTGAAACTTCTATGGAATCAATGTGTTAAAATTAACTTTACCACCCACACCAGAATATCCAAAAATGAATACAAATGTACAATAATTACAACAAACTGAAATGATCTCCAATTTTGTTGTAAAAAGTGCAATGGAATCATTTAAGAATGTCGAAAATCATAGGAATCAAGGGATCAATAAGTGATTTTTCTATTGATTTATATAATGATTCAAATTTCGAGAATAACCTATAATTTAGTACTGAAAAAAATATATATAATTTTCGTCTCATGTATTACCATGAATTAATTCAATTGAAAAAATGTAAAAAAAACTATGAGGTGAGGTTTTCATACAAATTTTATGTATCAACAAAAATCGTTCCATGTCTATATCGTTAAATAAATATATCAAATTATTCTACATCTAATTTATGCACGAAAAATTGAAAAATCAAAAGAGAACACAAACAAAAATAAAATTACAATTCAATAAGATTTTATCGAATGAAAATTCATTACAGATGTCGATTTTGTCCCAGAATACGGACGTGTCTTTCTTTTTTGTGATATCAATAACTTATGTTGGAAATTTTGATACAAAATAATTGCTTATTAGTGTTCATTATTATTCGATGCAAAACCTCATCAATGTAAGTAACATTTTTGTATATCGCAAAGTTCAAAGTGGGTGCCGCGCGAGCTCACTGTTGACCAAAAACAAGAACGTCTTGATAATTCTGAACAGTGTTTGGCCATGTTTGAACATAAAAAACCGGAATTGTGCGCCCCGGTGTCCCGTGTCACAAATCAATTGAAACAATAGCAAAACTACATGAATTGAACTTCGACTTGCTCCCACATCCACCGTAATCGCCAGATTTGGCTCCCAGCGACTACTGGCTGTTCTCAGACCTCAAAAAAATACTCACCGGTGAGAAATTCCGCTCGAATGAAGAGGTTATTGCTGAAACTGGTATTGAAATCTCAAAGCGGTGCTGGAATGATTGTGTGGCTCTTGATGGAGTTCACGTTGATGAATAAAGCCAATTTTGAACAAAAAAAAAGCGTTTTGTTTCTTTGGCCCGGGATTTTTCAGATTTTAATCATAATATTACTACTGTCCTTATTCATCAACGTAATAAAAAAATAAAATACAAAATTTCAGAACAATAATTAAGTGTCGACGAAAAGATGAAGTATCATCATAAGCTGTTTTCAACTCAACCTTGCAAAAAAATGAATAAATAAGTAAATGAATGAGAGTAAACTATACGAGTACTATTTAAGATTAGGGGTATATAAAATCAAAAATACTAAAAAATACTCAATCTACTTATTTTAGAATAATTTATACTAGTGTAATTATGATGTTCAAAAGTATAAAAATTGAATTAAATTGGTGCCCAAATTTCTTAAAGATTTTTTTCACCTTATTTGTAACCAATGCGTAAATGATTTTCATATACAGAACGGTTTCAAAAGCAAATCTAGTCAACTCATTTCAATGAACTTGATGAATAAGGCAGTTACAAAAATCAGAATCTGTAATAAAAAACAAATGAAGGTTCCATTATATCCAATTTTTTGAATAATCAATGAAAAAACTTTTACTGAAATTATGAAATTCATGCAGTGGGAACCTGTATTGATCAATTACATTTATTCGATATTTTGTATACAGTATTGATAGATGCTATCAGTTTCAATGTAGTTTTTCGAATGCCATATAAACTTTCTGATTGAATTTTTCTCAATGAGTTGAAAAATAATCAATTTCTATTGCACTGGCGAAACGTACATCTATTTCTATTAAGTTGTCCAAAAGACGAATATTTTCCAATTGAGTACGAGCATCCTTCACACAAACATCCCGATTTTCTTCACAGAGTTGATTAGACACGTTTCTAGAGGAGTCTCATCAACTCAAAATCAATCTAAGGTTGTTTTATGGCGTCTCGTTGTAAAATAATTTCAAAAAGGTTGATATCACGTTAATTCTGAAGCATGCTGTATGTACATCGCCCAATTGAATGAATTTATTCCACGAAATGATTCAGACCCGTTATAACTACCCACAGATCTGATGAGCGAGATCATATTGAACCCGTATTTACGTTGCGGTTCGAAACTGTAGTTTGCCGACTTCCTAAGTCATTTACATACATGACAAATAGAACTTTGATTAATAATTGACCATACCGCCCGAATGTGAAGCGGTCTTCCTTTCCCACGAATCGCTTATCTCAGAGGATGTGATACATTCGCACTTCGGGTGAGGTAATTATTGTAGATACTTCTGCCTCTGGACAGGATATACTTGAAATTCTGTTGGTTGAGAAGTAACCACTGAAAGTGAAACTATCATTATTTACAAGCAGCCCATACACTGACTGACCATTGCCGCAAGGTGGCGGTGCAAACATCTAGGAAAATAGAGAATTGTCAAAATGATATTTTGTATTGAAATTTGAAGGGAATTTGATGTTTAATAGAAAAAATATACATATCAGAATCTCCGTAATGAAAGTATTGTAGGCTGACATATCTATCATTTGAAGGATAATTCTGGATCAACAGTCGAAAGCGAAGTTTTGAGGGTTATCGCGTCAAATTTCTGAATTTTTTTTTCTCGACATCCTCTCTTCATGAAGTGAGATTAACCCATTGTATTTCTAACTGATGAGGTGGATGAATATTATGTGAGCAGTTGTAGAGCAGTTTGTTTTTACAACGTATCGTTTCGATGAGCTTCTATTATTTAGTTATGAGAAACTGGATACACTTTCGAGAACACACACACACACACAAAGAAAAATATGTAAACGTCCGAAGGAAGGACAAAAGCTTTTTTTTTGTAAAAAGATGGAGAGGTAGGAAGCCAAAAACCTTTCTCCCCCAAAAACTAATCTCTCCTAAAAATACACCCCTTTCAATTTGAACAAGATTCCTATGACTCGAATTGAATCAAATAAGCGTACTGTCATCGATGACATGGGTAGATAAAACTAATTCCGTGACATGGAGTCGTTATGAATGAATTGAGTGCTTTATCTTTCGAAGCTATTCAGAATGGTGCTGTTGAGGTAATAAAATAAGTATCTCATTCCGGATTTCGAACTCCGCCATTGAGGATAATAGAATAGATATATTATTTGGTGTTGCGTTCCTATGAATGATATGTGACTCAATTCACTAACGAATATTTGAAGTACAAATAGGATGGAAAAAGTGACTTTCGTATAATTCAATGTTCATATGAAATTAGTTGTTTTGAAAATACTTTTTCTTTCGTGTAATTCAATTTTCACGTGGAAGTAGTTGTTTCGGGAGGGCTTTTCCTTCCACTTTGTATCTGATTTCTGTGCATAATCTACATATCTTTGTAAATAGTTAATATTAAACTAATTGCTTTTTTCTTTCCTGCCGAAGTTCTTCACCATTTTTATATGAAGATGGATAAGTAGAAAGCAAAAAACGTTTTTTTATCAAAATTCATAATCCCTTCTTAACATATATAGATTTGGTGATTTCATCATGCCAAAACGTTTGAAGCCGAAATTAAATGAACAGACAAAAAACTTGATATCCCCATTTGACCATTCATTTTTTATAGGTACTGATTTTTTCCATATTTGCTGAAAGTGTGAATAGTGAAAGAGTAGGTACTGATTATTTTCCTCTTTGTTCAGTTAGTACTGGTTCTGTTATTATGATCCACTGACCTAGATATGGAGGTAGTTGTTTGAAAAATGTCACTGTATTTGAAAGTACACAATCTATAAAGCATATGTTTCAAGTTTGAAGACGGTGCGTTGTTCAGTGTTTGTTTGGCATTCATCCATAGCGAATGTTTTTGATGAATTTGTGGAAATGGAGAAAATTGGTCATCGTTATGTACTACAATAATTTTATTTGAAAGGCTTCAACCCAACAATATAAAAGCTAAACTGGATTCTAGTCTGGATGAGTCTGCTGCTTCGTTTACAACAGTAAAATATTGGGAAGCAGAGTGTAAACGAGGCCATGCGAGCTGTCAAGACGAGCATCGTAGTGTTCGACCAAATGAGGTGACGACTCCATAAACGGTGAAGAAAATCCACAAAGCGTTACTGAATGATCGTCGACTGAAAGTGCGCGAGCTAGCAGACTGAGTAATCATTTCAAATGGACTAAAAAGAGAGAACCGACTCCAAAGAAGGCGAAGACCGTTCCAACAGCAGACAAAGCCATGCCATTGGTTTTTTGGGATGCACGTGGGATAATTTTCATTCATTTTTTTTATGAAAAAATACAAGCACTACAGGATAAACCTTAAGGCGCTGTAAGAGCGGTGCCCGTACGAAAGTAGTGATTCACATTGGATTTGAATCGCTGAAGATCAAATCCATTTGGAAAAATGTTCTCAGGAAGTTTATTCCACATGAATGCAGTTCTCCAAATGAAAGAGTTTTCAAACAGTGGAGTTCGAGGTGTAAGACGAGCAGCCACAGTCCGTCGCGAATTTCTGATAAGTACTGCTCTTGGTGGAATCAAATGTGCCAAATCCCTTTAACACTTCGCGTGAAAGTATCTATAAAAGAGAGACAAATCTCCAATCTTTCTTCGATATTCCAGACTATTAAAGTGGCAAGTGATGTTGGCGTCTTTATTCAGGCGGATGGCTCTTTTCGGGATAGAATCCAACAGCTTCAGGGTATACTCAGGGGCAGAGCTTCATACATGAGAAACATAATCCAAAGAAGGTCTGATCTGAGCTTTATAAAGCATTAAAAGTTACTAAGGTGTGTACAGTTTTCTGGTTCGAAATAGTATTCCAAGCTTTTGAGAAGCAGCCTTTCCAATTCCGATAAAATGATTGTGCTAAGACATATTGGTGTCCATTTTAACCCCCAACAAACTTATCGAAGTAGAAAGCGGAATTATCTGTCCTGACATTATTACATCCGGTTCAGAGACATTTATCTCGTTGGAGAAAACCGATGCTTGGGTTTTTGTGGCATTGAATTGACTCTAGTTACTTTCACCCCAATTCGAAATCACTTCTAGATCCTCATTAAGATATGCTGCCGGTGAAGATGTGCATCCACAACCGATGTGTCCTGGTTTCCAAATGGAATGACGAGACAAGTGTGCTGTCGTCAGCAAAGCAATATATTGAATTCATGGTTTTTCCAATAAGTCGTTGATATGCAATAAAAAGAAGGTTGGAGACAATATGGATCCCTGGGGAATACCAGAGTTGATGGTGAAATTATTCGAGAGATATCTATCGACGGCCACTTGCAGGGAACGTTCTTTCAGGAAACTGAAGAGCCATATACAAAAATGATCCGACAAGCCATAGCATCGAGGTTTGTTCAGCAAACCCTCATGTCACATATGGTCAAATGCCTGAGAAATATCAAGCGCAACAGCTCCTAACTCTTCATGATTCTCGATTACGTTATTCCAAATATGGGTGACATAGGATAGAAGGTCGCCTGTTGATTTTTGTTTCACTGTCTTCAAAAAGGTAAAACTATCAATGGCGAGTATTATGCATCGAACAAGAAACCAATATAAATTGGCCGCAGTTGGCTAAGTTGTTTCATCAAGACAATATACCAGCTCACAAATTCATCATCGCAACGAACAAAATTAACGAATTAAAGATTCAATTGCTACCTCATGCACCCTATTTGCCAGATTCAACCCCCTCGGATTATTTTCTGTTCCCAAAATTGAAAACATGGCTCAGTGGTCAAAGATTTTTCAACGATGAAGAAGTGATGTCGGCAGTTAATGACTATTTTGAGGAGCAAGACCGTTCTTATTATAAAAACTGTATCAAACTTATTGAACGTCGCTGGAAAAAGTGTATGGAACTTCAAGGAGATTATGAATAAATATATTTGGTAGAAAATGAATATAATTTTACCAAAATTTTTGTTTTATTTTTGTTGGGCCAGGTACTTCTGGGACCACCCTCTAGACGTTCGCCGTTTAACGTTCACTTCTCAGTTACGTAACAGTGATGCCTTTTCAAACAAAGCCACTGATATTAGAGAAGCTACTACAGTGTAAAATACTGTATGGTAAATAGATATAAATATACGAAAACGTTAATTATATATACATGAATGAGATATATTGAACTCTGCGAAATTTTATATTTCACTATTAAAGCTGAATGGTACACTGAACTCGTCAGAACTTCCACTGTAGGAAATAAAAATTTATGGTAAAGAGTCTGTCATGATAATAACATAATATGTTTTCTGGAATTAACACCAATACATAAAAGTATACGTACAATAAAGAAATGCAAGACAAATAAAAGTCACCGTTTACGTAAAGAATTTTATGTGATCAGTGAAGTAGATAATTTTATGAGATCGGAGAACACTGGTATAGATTTTGTGAATCAAGGTGGATCAAAGTGAATTTTTCACTGAAGGGACTAAGAGTTAGTTGCTATTTCAATGATGAATTTGCATTTCTCAATTGAACTACAATTTCAGTTGATACATTATTGTTGATTATTGAACTCGTTTTGCCACTGTAATACCACAGACAATAATTGCATGAATGAAATATAAATGCATTTGTTTGAGGACACAATTTATAGTAACATCAAGTTCAACCTTTGAAACTGATACTCTGGTTAATGTATCCTAATATTACTTTCCAAAGTTGCCACCTCGATTTAACGTTTTATTCAGGTACATTTTTCATGACACACAAGCATTGTCATATATATTCTTGAATGTAATTGCATCGAGAGAGTTAGTATTTATAATATTACTCGAAAAACTGGACAACACATTTACCGACTTACACAAAACACTGCTTACGGAATTTCGAATTCTTGAAAATAGATCAAAAGTGAACAGAAACTGGAATAAACTCATTTTTCTACCATTTCAAAAAATATATTCTCCATATCGAATATTATCTTCCTTTGTAGATTGCGAGAACATAAACAGAATATTGACTGATTGTCTGTTGAAGAACGAGAAATCATTAACTCGGTAAAAATTCTGGTCACTTTGATCGGTATAAAAGACAAGAACGAATCCATTAGTTGTTCAGATAGCAGTTGCCATAAAAATAAATGTTTCCGAGCAGAAATTATTATTTTTACTGCTTCCCGAAGCTGATAACTTGTATTTTTCGCTCATATATCTGCGATAATTTTATTTTCATTCAACTTGGCAAAGTATAAATGTAACAAGTTTTCAAAATTCAGTATTATAGTTGGTCATTATGCTGAGCAACTTTTTCCTTTGGCAAATTTCGAAATTCACGAAAAAAGGAAAGAGGCTATTTTTACTCATTTTTCAAGCACATACTAACTGAGAAGTAAAATTTTCATTACATGTATTATTAAAAAAAACTTCCATATGTCGCGAATTTCATATGTGCAACTGTATATTTTCAGCATAATGATTTCCTCCAAAAAAGTTGTTCCAAAAAAAATTTAATTATTTTGGGATTATACCGAGTGGTTCGTAATTTACGGTAATATTTATGTCACAGAATAGGTCCATTCAACATCCAGTAAAATACTCGATAGAATGGAATGTGAAAATTACTCAAAAAATAATCCTTCATGATGGTGTATTTTCATTTCATATTCATCAATTTACCTAGTGGTGCTTCCATACAGGGGTAATCAAAGCGCCGTCATATAAAAATCACAATGACCTTTCAGAAAATGTAGCATTTGACTTCTTGATTTCCATCGGAAATGTATCTATGGCTTCATTAATGAAGCCATTAATGAAAAAATCTCATAATAGATTTCAGAAGATTTGATTTCAAAACGTCTAACGCATTCAAAATGTAATCAGTAAACAATATTCTATAAGTCCGTCCTAATCCAAGCTGTAACTCACAATACTCAGCACTTCCATATATCAGTAGAGATTGGATGAACTACATAGCGTAACAACTTCGTGCCGATTGTTCAACAAAATTGAATCTCACCACAAGAGACATCAACAAGAAATATTAGATTGTTTTCTTCACATACTCCACTTAAGTGTAGAGTTACACGGAACGACTCAGTTTCTCGAGTGATAATTCCCAGTTCAATTGACCATAAAGTATCGGTGTCTATTTTCAAATCGGTTGTAAACGACACTTATTCCATGATATACCAGAGAAAATCACCCGACCGAATATTATTCATGATTTTCCATTAAAGTTATCTCATAACGTTCTTATATGGAGTAGTTGTGATTGTCTCAGGGCTTTCCTTTCGAATTGAAGTGTCTTCCTTGTCGTGACTGGCAGACTTCGTAATGGGAAAGAATCTTTTCAATTCCTCTAGACATTTGCAATAATGGAAATGATACAACAAACTACCATTTGCTGTTTTATTTGTTGGCATTTATTGATTGTACATGCAAACTACGAGTTGGGCAAACAGTGTTTATTCATTTTCGATTAAGAAAGTTAAGTAAATTATTGAAAATAAGGATTCCAGATAATCAGAGATAATCAGTGAGTTCATTCAAAAACAATCTACTTATTCAGAGGCGAAAATAATGTGAAAAATTCCCAATAACTGATCGAGTTCTTTGAAAAAGTTCTCGTCATAACCTATAATTGGAAGAGACCCCTTGAGAAATTAGTGTGATTCATCTTATTGTCTTTTGGGCGTATGAATGATTCAAAAAACACTTTATTGTGAGATTTCCTCCGAACAGTTTTACAAAAAGGGCACAAGTGTTTCGCCATACCACGGCTTTCTCAGACGTGTCTTTACTCTATTGTGTATAACCTTTCACAATCTTTAAATTGGAAAAACCTCAATCGTAAAGAGATAAGAGGACTCAAATAATCCGTATATTCTCCTTCAACAGGAAATGAGTTTATTCTGGATATGAATTGTACCTGGTTACCATTGCTAACTCGAGAGATATCTCGAAAGTTTTATGAAGTGTATGAAGACGTTGAAGTGAAAAGTTGAAAGTGATTTTTCCCAAAAACAAATCTATCCTGAAGAATATTTACTTTCCAATTCAAGTCGAGTCCCAGTTTAATCTTCAATTTGACTAAGCATAAAACATCATCTACGATGTATAAGTGGATTTTGGGTCATATGAATATTCCTATTCCAATTTTCACATTCTTCCAAACTATTTCAGATGAAAAACATGAAAGATCCAATTTGAAATATTCACGTGTCATTTCAAACGTGGCGATGTTTGAAAACTTACGATAAATGAATAGTATTGAGTTATTCATAAGACAATAACTGTATGCGTCTGGTGAACTTGGCAACATGCCAAGAAATTCCACATGAAGAAGAAAAAACCCATGTTGAAAGAAACCATTCCCATTGTCGCACGTACTTCAACAAAAAGTAGTAAGTCAACTTCTCACATATTAGTACTCAACGGCAATTATAGTCTTGTTAATTCTAGGAATATTCCGAGAGACTATTACACAATTACAGGAACATATGGTTGAATACAAGCGTCGAGTGAAAATAGATATGTCGTCGAATTGCCCAATTCTCTTGGAGCTTTTTTGAATGTACCTCTTATGTCAATTCAAATGAAAATGTGTGTTGGCTAAGAGAATATGGAAATGAGTTATATATATATATTTTACTTTACAAAATTCATTTCTGTTACTTTTCCTTTCGTACTTATTTGATCGTTATTCAAACGTTTTATAGTATCGAATAAGAATTCCATGAAGACAAGTTCATTAGTAATTCAGGATATTTGTAGAATACTGAATACTTGGGAGATTATAGTGAAGAACGAATAGCTCTAGATGGTTCTGACAGTTCTGGGATTTTGTGTGAAGTACTGTACTTCGACAAACTATCAGATAGTCGAAGTTGAGGTGTACTTTTACGAGTTATCTTGAATGAAGAAAATCTTCCACTCACCCACTTCCCCTAAAATTTAGGGGAAGTGAGTAAGTATATGAGTGGCAATGAAAGTGGACCGTAGGAAGGTTAACTATTAACTGAAACGATGTGACATTTTAACACAGATCGTAAAGCTCCTGAAAACAAAACAAAAAGAGGATCAAGTCGTTACACATAACTATTGAAACCATGAACGAAAACTGGAATTTTCAAAATCGATTCAAATGAATCAAGACCAACGTAGTCTCCTAAAAACAGTTCGAAGTAAAGATAGAATGCTCGAAGCAAATTCCATATGGTTGGAAACAAAATCTGGGACTCCAAAAAAAGTGTAGACACGTCCGAAGAAGCCATTGTATGGCGAAACACGTGTTGCGTTTTTGTATAACTGTTTAGCGAAAATCTCACAATAAAGTGTTTTTGAATATGTCAAACTTTTGAAGTAAATGAAAATTGAACCAGGCTGCCAGAATCCATGGGAAGCTGCAGTAAATTCAACTTGGAACATAGATAGGTAGATCCCTCTGATGGTTATATAACAGTTAGTCATCTCTAATTCTACGTATTTAACGCAACATGAAGCTATACGTGCTCCACAGAAATTTCCAGTAAATAGCCTGGAGAACTATACTAACTGTTAAATAGCTATCAACAAAATTATCGTATGAATTCGTTTTCAAAATTCTGTGAAATTCTTGTATATTAGATTTCAAGATTCAAGTCACTGAGAAAAATATGGACATTATTTCCATCAAGCGAACTGATTTCACAATAGAATGAAACTAATCAATCTTGGAGTTTTATATAATATGTCGTACCTTTCAACATTACCGAGTTCACTAACAATATCAGCTGAAATTTTAGGTGGTTTTTGTCTGATTAGCGAAATAGAAATTCATACTGAAAAATTTTCAGTGAAAAATGTTAGATATTTGATGTTTTTTGTACACCCAATGAAAAATGTTAGATATTTGATGTTTTTTGTACACCCAGACTTACCATCCGATACTTGAACCATTTCTCTAACTTAAGATATATAAATGAACACCAGACATTTATCAATACCATACGCATCGACTGAAAATACATTTTGAAAATGTTTATGTATCGATTCTGGCGAAAAATGAATCACCATCAAGTGAAGAACATTTCTTCAATACATTGTATTTTAACTGAAGTCTGATTAGAAATGGAACATTTCAGATAAGATATTCTAGCTGAGAATTGTCTAAGAATTATTGAAAGAGATAACGACACCTTCGAATGAATCATTGATTTTTCAATTCCAGTACAACAAAACTAAAACCGACACTGGCCTAGTACACAGTAATAATACTACAGAAATATATGATTAAGAGAAGTACTACCGGGTTGTAAGTGCCTTGCTGTTTCTGATTAATGAAGTATCCAGCATTGTAAACTACCGACTCTGATTGATTTATCATTATTCATTACAATGAGATTCTTAGGAAAAACTGGTAGATGGAGTTACAATCATATATTTTCAGTATGTTACTGTCTCGTAAATCACTGCCTGTTTTTGTAAGGTAATCGATAATTAGAATTTTATTACTTTCAGTTTCAACAGAATCAGATAAAAACAATAAATATGTCAATATGACTTAGTTCGATCTACTTCTAAAATCTATAGTTTACAAATCAAATTGCGGAAAAATGTCTGTTCACCGGTAATCAGTGAAGAAGTGGCACCTACATAAAGTGTTGATTTTCTTTCATACAGACGTTTTATTGACATACCATATTTCAAATGTAACATGTAGTGTATTTCTATATTTATGAAATAATTCTGAAATGATGGTATTTTCTTCAATCGAATCGATCATCTCGCGCAAACATTTTTCGATTTCATAACAAGGTATATTTTTTGGAAAAATATAACTATAATTGAATTAATATGAAACATCATGAATCAGTGACAGATAAATGAACTATAGCATTGAACTCTTACATTGTTCAAAGTGCTGAGAATATCATTTCCAGAAATATTGAAAATTCATATCGTTCTCTCTTCAATATAATTCTGAACATGATTTAACTCACTTGAGCGAAATTTCAAAATCACTATTTTTTATATGAAACGTTATGTAATGTTCTAGTGAACGAAAAAGAAGTAATTTTTGTTGAAATTTTTGAGGGTTGTTGTTTCGAATGGATTTTTTCTTTCACTTTTCTTCTGAATGGACATTCTTTGCTAGATCTACACCAACCAGTAGTATATTCGGGGCGATATTACAATTTCCCCCTTTTGAAAAAATGTATTCATATACATATCTCCGTAAATGATAAATGTATATTTATTTCAGTTTTTGATGAATTCTTCCATTGACGTTCAAGAATTTTGTTGAATCATCTGATAATAGAACTTCCAACGGATGATGATCAACTGTATTGTCAAATGTGCGCCAAATTAGCTGACTATTATGAGACAAGTATAATTGAGGCACCAGTCAATCTAATTATAACACTGATGATCTGAAAACATGACTCAACCTCAGACGAAAGCACCAAACCCTTACGAAGGTTCGAAATAGATGAACACTTCAATCTAGCACAGACCACTATTATAATTCTATGCAGTTATTGTTTACTGTGGTTCTGGCGTTGAATCTGGTCATTATTCTGCTTTGGTCAAAGACAAAACGGACTGGTTTGTTTGACGATAGTCATGTCACTAAATCTTTAGGCTATATTTTAAATTTATTGGAGCCTCTGGAGACATCCTACATTTTATTTTATGAAAGAGAGGACATTGGCAGATCAAGATCTTCAGATGATGTGGTGCTGCAGGTTTTTCCGGGTTTTCCTGCAGCTGAAAAAGCTAATGCGCCACTGGAATCAATCAAGTCGCCCCGGGGCGCCAATTGATATTTTTTGTTGTTTCATAATTTGTATTACTTTTTAAAATTTTGAATCACTACTTATAAATTTTGATGTTTCGACAAATCATCTTCCTCATTTGTCTGAAACTTGGTACTCACTTTTTTATTTCGAGCTACTAATTGAATTTTACATAAAATCAATTCAGGGGTGTTTTAGAAGGCGACTAAGTTGAAATCTGTAACATTACTTGTTTCAGTTGGCTAACTATTAGATAATAAACATTCTGCTGTTTGTAATAAATGATTACGAAGACCAATCACGTACCTATTCAGTAGCATTGGAGACCAGCTGAGAGTGATAGTTGTATTGTCACATCAGTAAAATTCAGAGTTTTTTATCAACAGTGATTCACAAAATGGTTTAGACTTTCGCGGCTGAGGTTTTCAGTGTCACTGTTTTTCGAATTTGAAAGCCAATCATGAAAGTATAACAATCCCTAAACCAAAATAAGCTATACTTAACGCGATTGAAAAGAATCCTTCAAATAGTACTATATAGAAAGATTGCATTGCAGCATGAAATCTGCCTAAAAACCATTTGTAAAGTTCTGAAAATGATTATGGCCTACTTTCATGCTATTTGAAATATTTTATTTTAGTACTCTATTAAAGAGGTAGTAACATTTTTTCAATTTTAATTCTTGCAGATATAGGCTTAGAACCTATAAATCAATTTTGATTCTTGTGAAGCTACATTTCAATCAGAATGAATAGTTCAGTGAAAAAACTCATACTCTGTTTTTGTTAGAGCTCTCAAAATTTTTTTGAAACTCTCATTTCGAGATTTCATTTATTTTAAACTTAGAAAAAGTCGTTATATACTTAAAATGTTCAATAGTCTATCTAGCGATCCAATAATTATGACCAAAAGAGAGCTTGATGGGAGCAGAATCAATTTTCCTTAAAAAAAACAACGATTATTTTGTTGCCCACGTTTTTAATTTTATTAGTTTTTTGAGAATCTGTGATAATGAGTTTTCATGGCATACTTCTGATAATACATATGACTTATAGTTTTTCTATTGTTGTTTTTATTATTTTCTTTTCATAGAAAGAAAGAAAATAATGAATTTTTTAATGCCTTTCAAAGTATCCAATACTGAAAAACTACTCAACATTTTTTTGCCAAAAATTCAGTGACTTGTACAATAATAAAATGTCATTGAGTGTAACGAATTGAAAGTTAAATTTAGAAACAAAGTCAAAGCTTATCATGATAATAATTAATTTTATTCAATATCTCCAATTTTGTGATAAACAATGATAACCTATGATACATCATAGGAAAGGTAAAATCTGGTTCTATTCAAAACAGAAAGAATTCAATGTAGCGCCCATAAGAAAAAATAAAGTTGATGATGGTGGCCGGAAGACGAAACGTCGTATGGCAAATCTGAAAACACCATTATGTAGCAGGAAAAAGTGACAATGTGGAATTGCAATTCATTTTCGAATCCTTCGAAAAATGAAGCCAAAAAATAATAGAAACCATTTTTCGATATTTCTGTTTTTTCCGAATGTCTCCGGATACACTAGGAATTTCAGAACTCTCAACGGCATATTGTTAATCAGGTAAATGCGCAACTTTGCCTCAATTTAATCTTCGTAAATCTCATAGTGTCCGAGATCCCAATGGTGAGGATCGAATTTGAAACACCCTGTATATGATACATGAAAAAATAAAAACCAATAACGAATCAGTTGAGGCAATTTGATTTAGTAGTTTTATTTGTTTTGATTCATTAGTCGATGTTTTTCTTCATTTTGAGATGTACATAAATATGTCTAACTGTTTTGAAACTTCCATTCTCAACCAGTGAAACCTTTCATCAATAAGTATTTTTTCATTATCCAAATATTAATATAATCAAAATAATAAAAACAAGGTATTTATTACCCTCACTATTTGTAACAGAATAATGATAATAAAAGTAAACTGTAATATGTATTGCGGAAAGTATGTCATTAACATTCATTGTTTAATTGGATATAGGAAAAAAGTTTGATTTATAAATAATTATATCTCCTGAAATAAAATAAAAAAGGTAATTCTTATTCGTAGAAAAAAATATTTGATGATACTTTTAGGGTAATATTCGTCTTCCATCACATTGAGGTAGGTGAAAATTTATCAATAAAGCCTTCTCTAATTTTGGTCACCTCCAAAAATCATCAAAAGTTCAAAATATTCACAATTTTAAACTCATAATCTCGATTAGAATTACAATTTCGAGTAGGAAATATTCACACACCATCGTCGTTTCATATTTCCATAATACATGTTAGAAGAAATTATGTAAAATAATGGTCTAATCCGAATCAGTCTTTTTCTGCAGAGTCATAAAATCAATACCCAGCTGCAAAAGTTTGGAAAATTTGGACCACTACACACTGTTAACAAATCGAATGAAATAAAGCACATTTACTTTATAACCTTTTGTAACAAGAACATCTGCATCTAATCACTTCTGGCGGCCACACAGTGACATATTCCAAAAGCCAGAGGTATTTTAAACTTTTGAAAGCAAAATAACTGTCTGTGAAACAGTTGCCTGTCGATTTATTGGCGTTTGTTTCTCCGAGTCTGTTCTCACGTGCGAAAGAATAAAGAATAGTAGGCGAATGCAACTTAACAGACATAAAACGTTTCTGTACCAGCCAAAAATCTGTAGGCAGTATGTTTCCGATCGTACTTTTGGCTTATTTTAAGTCGAGTTATTTTCAATTCCCACAATCTGCTTACCATATTTTCCCAGTTGCTTGCCAATGATAGCATATGGTTTAATCAGTGTACAGAAAACAGATTCGTTTGTTAGGAAAAGAATCGTAACCTAAGACACATTGCTCTGTCATGATTTAGAATTAGTCTCATTATGTCTGGTCTGCCGTGGAACAAAACAAATACATTTCAATCATATATACTTATAGGAATTAAATAAGTCAAGCTTTGGAAAGTGACTTCAACTAAATGTGTATATACAGTATGAGTCAACATACTGCCATATTTTATAGACAGATTCCTATCTTAATAATAAGAAAAAAACATGACTGATGGTGCTACTGACTGAGTTTTCTCATATAAACCAAAATACACTAACAAATGAACAAAATTTTCAAAAAATTGATTATAAAATTGGCTTTCAAAACTGGTCATACACTTCAATAATGTTGACAGGATGATTGAAAAGGAAAAGTCTGGAACTTACGAAAAAATCCTTGAGGATTGCGATAAAAAGTATGTCGGTCAAAATGAGCGGACTGTAGTAGGAATATGCTCCACACATTTGGTTTCATCGACCGAAGAAGTCTACTGTCTCTCAAAACGGTCACAGAATGAGTGAGAAATTCTTGAAATTGTTGAGACCGGTACATGGCAACAGGTTTTTGAATAGCCTCGAAAGTTTTTAAATTGTGGAACATAATTTATGAACGACGACAAAGGTTCGATTCCTAAAAGCATGATGTTGACTATCTAACGCAATAACTATAGGTAGATTACAGGTGAAAGATCAGATACCTTTACAGGTTGTTACTAACATTAGGAACAATAACAATAAAAAACAAGTTATTCTCATTAATAATTCAGGTAGGGTTATAGTCCGTCCACATGTACCTGTATAAAAACATAAGGATATCCAAAAAAATTTGTTTTGGTGATTTCCTGATGATGCCACGTTGGTCAACAAAACACGCGTTGAGAGAGTATTTTGTTTTGGTGTGGTGTGCGTTTCTAATAGACACATATACGTCTTAGGTTACTGAAAGGTTATGTCAATATTATTTTTTCAATTTCATTTAAACAAAAAAATTAGACTCTTTCAAAAGCTTTTATTCAGCTTGTGATGCTTATATGTATGTATGTTAATTTGGGTTTAAGATTGAAACTGATCAGTCGAGTTGAAATTTCGCATACATGTTAAATTTGGATGATAATGCATGATGTTATTTACACAGATTTTTCTAAGGCCTTCGACAGGCTAGACCATGGCATTCTACTAAACAAACTAGTAGCTTTTGGATTTTCCCCATCCTTAATTGCACTCTCTCAGTCCTATCTACGAAATCTAAAACAATATATCCAGCTCAATGGTTTCAAGTCTTCAGAATATAGTGCTTCCTCCGGTTTTCCACAAGGGTCAAATCTGGGACCGCTGCTCTTCAATATCTTCATTAATGATATTGTAGATATTATAGACGTATATTTCCTTTTGTATGTCGATGATCTAAAACTATACTGCCTCTTGGAGAACATAGCTGATTGTGAGAACCCCTCAGCAAACTTAGGACGAGTTGTAGAATGGTGTTATCGAAATAACTTGTCTCTAAATCCGAATGAATGTAAAGTCATGTCCTAATCTTCGATTATTCGATAGAAAGCGGTTTCCTTGAGAAACCAGAAACATTTACTGATATCCATTTAATAAGCATTTATTTGATAAGCATATTGATAATGTTATAACCTCCTCCTGTCGTATGTACGGATTAATTGCACGTAACAGTAGTAATTTTAAAGAAACTTCTACTATATGCTATACTATGCTTTCATAAGATCAAAGTTAGAATACGCCTCAGTTGTGTGGAGTCCCTTATATCAACATCATATTGATAGAATAGAAGCAATTCAACGACGGTTTTTAAAACTGCTAAGCCTAAAAACTGATGGAATTCATTCACCAATAGGAACAAATCACTCTGAATTACTGCAAAAGCATAACTTTTTCAGTCTCTTTTTCAGTCATGGTAATAACTGATTTTTTGTTAGTACGAGCAACTCAACCATGACAAAAAATTTCCATGAAAAGCAAGGGAATGTAATTTACTTTCGAATGTTTTGACAGAAACTATGATGATATTTCGACAGTACTTGGAATTTGTTCAAAAATAATTATGGAACTGAAGTGGTTGTACATAGTTCCTTTTGCATTGCTTATTCAGAATCCTTGAAAAGCATTTGCAACAATTTTTCGTCATCAACAATGTAGTCGTTTGTTTTAATTTCATACTTCAATGTATTTTTTATTTTTCCTATTTCGTTTCTTGAAATATTTCTTTTTTTGTTTCTGCTGGTGACCTATCTATTTTAGTAGTTTGACCGTATATCTTTATACTCAAAAATGTTAAAATTTTGATTTTGAAACCAACTTTCATGAGTTTATGTTATCCTTCTCCTTTTCCGGAAATAATTTTATATCGATCTCATTCTCTGAATATTATCTCCTAACTAGAGTAATCAAAGTCCGTGCAATGGTGTAACCCAAAATTCTTGTATTATTTTCAATTTTTTATTTGCAAGCTTCTCCCCTTTTTTATACATTAATTGATAAGTAGAAAATCGAAGAAGTTTTTTATTAGCTCGGACTTCCATTGTCTGTTATTATTCTACTATGATTCAAAATCTATGAAAGAACAAATGAAATTAGAATAAATAGATGAAATATCAATTATATTAAATAATATAACGTGAAATGAGAATACAATAATGAAACATGCGAAATATGAAAGGAATGAAAAAAGAAGGAGAAAAAAAAAATAAATTAAAAAAGCTTTCATACCAAGCTACTTCACGACGTTTCGGTTGTTAGTATACACAATCGTCTTTGGTTTTTTCCAATGAATATGAATCAAACCTAAAACGAAGGTTAAAGTTTTTATTTACAAAAAAACATTTTTTATTTATTTTCAAGCGTTTCATAATTTTAAGATGTGAATAGAAAAGTGAAAATACAGTAATAACATAGAAAATTTATGAATTGTTTTATTTTGGAGGGGAAAATGAGTTTCAAATTTTGAGAAACACTGCACCTACAAACCAGAACTATTCTCGATGCCCGTTTTACCAACTATCTAACCAACTTTCGAAATTTATTTGTTATACCAAAATCAAACTTGTGTGCAAAAGGAATTTCGGGGGATCGCATTTCAATCATTATTTTCGAATTGATCACGATTGAACTAATGATTCAACACTGCGATTTTTCAAGATTCAATGCACCCAACTCATGAGGGCCTATAGTCGCCAATTTCATCAGTTGATATGAATAGAATATAATATCATATCATGAAATTATAAAGAACCTACAACCAGGTATTTATCTATCTTAAATTGATAGAGCAATCAGATAAGTTCAGTTCAATTATTTTGACATAAAAATTTAATATACCTAACCGTGAAATATCACAGCGCCTGAAAAAACAGGGTCACCAAAATTCAACCCTAGCCATCAGTCCCACATAATTACCTTTGACAGGAAGGCATTTTGATGAATTCAGTTGGCAGCTAATTTACATTAATATTTGTCTACTAACAACTGAAGAGTATCGTTAGAGAACCAAAATCAAACCAGAACGACACACCCAACGTTGTCCAACAACATATCACACCCATTTATCTAGTACCTACGAGCCATGAAGGGATGCACTAATGGTTATCCGGAAGGACCGTTTAGGACATTCACCATGTCGAGACAGGTGTTTCACCATATTATCGTCTAATAGACTATTATTGTTGATTGAATTTGCTCACATTCATTATTAAACCCCGGCCGCGACTTTTTTAAAGTTGCACAGGTATCCGTTCAGGTGTGAGCGATAAACAAAAAGATTTCCTGTGATTACTCGTATACGAGAATTATTGAAAAGATCAGTTGGCAATGAAAGTTAGTATGTTTTAAATGAAAGTATCGAAGATAATGGTTCTCTTAACAGATGTGGAACCCGGTACATTCGAAGCATATTTTTTGTAGCTGCTGAAAATTGACCATTGTTTAAAAATATTATGGTTTCAGTTTGCTGGGGAATATTGATCCCTGACTCACTAAAATTGAATGGCTGCCAATGTACAAAGACTATAACGTATGGCAAGAACATAAAGATTATTTAATAATAATAATAATAATAATAATAATAATAATACTTCATTAGCCATTTTGGTGCTTAATGTGCATATGGTAAGGCATTAGAAATACTATATAATATATAAACAATGAAGATAATGATTTGTCATATGAGAATTAAAACATAAATATCGCAACAGCATATGGGTATCACAGTTAGATAAGGTATAAATTAATTATAAGAATATTAAAATTAGAATTTTCATAGAAACAGTTTTCTTTCAAGAATTTTTTGGTTTTATTCTTAAATATTTCATACGATTTAGACCCCTCAATACCATTAGGTAGTTTATTGTACAGTGTGATTGAATTGCAAATCTGTACATTTTAAAAACATTGAAATATGTACATGAAATTTTTTACTGTCCTACAAATGGGTAACTGTTGGAAAATGAAGCTATTATTTTTTTTCACCACCGTAGTGTACGCTGGTCAAGCCCCATCCCCCGAAGCCCCAATACATTCGGGGGGGCGCACCAGCATAATCAACCAACGACCACTCCCCACACCGTGGGGTGAGTGATCATTGGATCCGAGAATCATGTGCCCTGATCAAACGCAATGAGCTAAGAATGACAGCCTTCTGCATCTGTCCGGCTAGGATTTCTGCCTTAGTGCGCCAAGCCGGTTTGATTTTGAGATTCGAGAGTAGAGAGGGCATCATTTCACCAAGGACTCCAATAATCAAAACAACCATTTCGACAGAGTGGTCTGGATATAGTCTGCGGAGTTCAAAGAGAAAATCCCGATATTCAATCCGTTTTTCCTCCTCTTTTCGGACGATATTCGTCTCGCCAGGAGCTAAAAACTCCACGATAAATATTGTCTTGCTCTGGTGGTCGAGAAGGACTACATTAGGCTTATTAGTTGTATGAGCCTGAGGATGGGGAACGAATAGTTCCAATAAATTCGGTACTTCTCGTTCCCCACAACGGATTCAATATTCCCCGGAGCGTAGAGCAACACCGGTGTCTCGTTAATACCGTAGGAGTGCCGTAGATGATATTAATATTATGTCGATGGATATAGGCCGAGACCGCATATGCTGGACATGCTGACACCAAGTGCATTAGGGTCTCGGGAGCCTCACGGCAGGCCCTGCACCTTATGTCAGAAACCTCTATACCCATCACGCGACTGCGGTACACCAAGGTGTTGAAGACACTATTTTGGCATGCCATGATGAACCCTTCAGTTTCCGACTTCAGGCCACTCGACCTGAGGAAAACGAAAGTCAGGCGCATTGATAAGCCAAGGTCTTCGATGTTATCAAAGAAGACCCCATGCATTGGCTTCACTTTGTGTTGTCGCAGAAGTGAGGTGATATCTGCGACTTTTATATGAGGCTTTTGCTGAACGGGATCCAACTCGGTGACAGAGTTGTGATCGCCTCGTTCAGTGTCGAAAACTAAACCGAGTTCATCAGCTGCTCGGGCAGCTGCCCTAAAAATAAATGCTC
>WOGR01000693.1:0-23485 GCA_015342045.1 Leptinotarsa lineolata | reverse complement strand
TGATCTTGCTTCACGGCAACGCCCGTCCGCACGTTTTACAAATCACCGCCGAAAAATAAACGAATTGAGCGTCAAAGTTCTGCCTCACCCACCATACTCCCCAGACATCTCGCCAACCGACTACCAGCTTTTCAAGTAGGTACTTCGATAACTTTTTCACCGGTAAATCTTTCACCAATCAGGACCAGGCAGAAACGGCCTTCGTCGACTTCATTGAATCCCGAGTACACAATTTTTATGACGCTCATTTATATTAAATTGAATAAGTATTCAAGGAGATACTTCATTTTGAAGAAGACTCATAAAAACGGACAAAACTTTCGAAACAACCTTATATCTCAAAAAGTTTATAGGTAACAGAGCTCATTTTGTGATTAACTAGAAATTATTAATTTCTGCTTAAAAATACACTGTCGATGTCAAATTTATCATTTATTTTCACATGCATACATGAATTATCATTTTCATAATATTAATTAATGCAAGCTTGTTATGTTCACAACCTTTTTTCCATTCAAATTTAATAATGAAATCATATTCAATTGTTGTATTTTAAATATTTTTCAAGTACTTTTTTACAACTGAAATTCCAACCAATTCTGTTTCCTGTTTCGTTGGCTCAGATAGACATACATTTTTCTAATTATACGCAGTATTTGCTCGAGCCAAATATAAGTTCTAGATTACTTTCATAATTTCGGCTGGGAACATTTTTATTCTCTATCTACTGGCTTGGATACAATTGAATACAAAGTTACATAAATGAAATAGTATAAAGAAATTATCCGAGATACAAAAAAACTTGTTATTTTTAAACATTTTCATTAATAAACCTACTAACAAATACAAAAATTGAAATATTAATGAAAATAAATTCTTCAATCAATTCTATGTAGATCATGTACAAAAGTTTTTATCACATATACAGTGATGGATAAATAGTATCGGAATCAACTGTTTTCGATTATCAACATTGAATTAACAATTTTCAAGTTCACTGCTCTTTGAATATCAATGTAGAAGTAGAAAATAAAAAGGTTTTTTTTTCAAACAACCAATCCATCACTTTCTCCGTGTTTGAAATAACAAGTTGAAAGAAGGTAAAATTACAAAAGAAAGTGAACGCCTGATTTATTTCGAACAGAATCAAAAAGGCATTTTTTCACCAAATCAATAAACCTTTCCGTTTTTTATTGAAATGTACTCAAAGTGTACAATAGAATTTTGTTAACTTCACAAAATTCATGAGTATTACGTTTTCTTCAGATCCATTCAAAAATCTCGTTGTTTTACCAAAAAAACAGCCTGTAAAATACTCCAACGAACACAATAAGCATTACGTTACAAGTTCAAAACTTCCAGTATCTAAAATGTTGTCATCCGAAAACAATTGTGGACAATAACATTCGGAAGGTCATGAAATAACTTGGACTGATTTTTTTTTCGTATTTTTATTACTTCGTATCTTTTCCATCATTCATCTCAATTATTTTATTCAATATATTTTTTCACTTTTCTATTGTTTGTATATAATTGACATTTCATTTTTTGTACAAGGCATACTCATTTCATTTTCATTTTCGGTCACAAGCATTTGTTTTCTTTACAAATTAGCGTTCTTACAATTTTTACTACTCATTTTTGCTCATTTTGTTTGACATTACTCTTGTTTCTAACTAATTCCACCGAATATTTCGGTCCATGTTTATTTTTAGTATATTCAATCATTTCAACAATTATTTCAATTTCATTTAATTTGTTCTTTCATATATTTCGAAGCTGTTAACACCATTCTGGACGATAACACTAGTTTACAAAATTTATCTTTTTGTCTGTTGCCTCGAATTTTATGGTTGAGTGTTTAATTATGACCTATTTAGCCAAATCGACCCTCAAAAGTTTTTATGCAGCTCGAGTGACTTTGTTTTCGATTTTTACCATTTAGGCGTATTTCTTTATCGATAATGTGAGTATTTTACTGTGGTTAGATCAGTATCTAAAGTTGTTTAAACAATACAAATAATTTTTTCTATTTATGCGGAGAATATGTGTTGAACAAATGTTATATCAGATGTGGTGAAAAATACTTATTTTGAGTATTTTGGGATGGTCTTGGATAAACATGAGAAGACTTGGGCTCCTGATTATATTTGTAAATCGTGTGTGGAATACTTAAAATTATGAAAAAGTAGTAAAATAAGTGCCTTTAAATTTGACAAACCTACTAATTGGCAAGAACCAAAAATCGTACCGATGACTGTTACTTTTGTGGTGTGAACATAAACGGTTTAAACACTAAAAATCGAGCTAAATGTCAGTACTAGTTGTGTTTAGCTTCCAGTGCAGCATTTATCTGACCTTTCAGTGCCTAAAAATATATCTGAACCCTTAGAAAAAAAAACAATGAACGACCAAGTTCATCACAGAATGATGCTGATTTTGAAGATATCTCAAATGAACCAAAGTATTTTTCCCAAAACGAGTTAGATGATCTTGTAAGAGATTTGAATCTCTCTAAAAATTTGTTGGCATCAAGACTGAAAGAAAAAAAATTTGCTCTCTTCAGGTACTAAAATAACTTTTTATCGTGATAGAGAAAATGAATTACGAAGTTATTTTTCTGTCATAAACTGTATTGCATTTTGTACAGACGTTAAAAACTTGTTGATAAAAATGGGGTTGAAACAATATAAACCAAACGACTGGCGTTTATTCATTGACAGCTCAAAACGTAGCCTAAAATGTAGTATGTTACACAACGGAAATAAATATGCTGGGTTGCCTATTGCCCACAGTACAAAGTTAAAAGAAGAATATTGTAACACCTTGCTAGTTTTGGATAAAATAAAATACAATGACCATAAGTGGAAAATTTGTGTTGATTTAAAAATGGTAAATATTCTCCTCGGTCAACAAACTGGTTACACTAAGTTTCCCTGTTTTATATGTCTTTGGGACGGTAGAGATAAACAAGAACATTGAGTAAGAAGAAAGGAAACTGGCCCTTGAGAGAAAATATAACGCCTGAAAAGCACAATATAGTTCAGAATTCATTAGTTAGGTCGTGACAAAATTATCCTTCCGCTATTACACATAAAACTGGACACCATTAAGAAATTTGTTAAATCATTAGATAGATGGGGACTGCTTCTCTTACATTTGCCAAATATTCCCACAGCTCACTATGGAAAAGATTAAAGCCGGCATTTTTGATGGCCCGCAAATTAGGCAACTTACGAAATATACTCATTTTAGAAATTCTATGACTGAGCTAGAACTAAGGGCTTGGACAGCTTTTGTCTCTGTGATGCAGAACTTTCTCGGAAACAGAAGATCAGATAGATAACCTTCTTTTACAATTATAAAAATTGGGGTGCAATATGAGCATAAAACTTCACTTCTTCCATAGTCATCTATGGAGGAAGGAGAAATTTAGGAGATATGAGCGAAGTGCAGGCGTTATCAGGGTTTCTGGGATACTAATACGATGTCTGACTATTGTTGGTCTCTGATACGCCATTATCCTCAATCTACACATCAGAGAAGAGCTTTAAAGCGAGGTTTTTTAGAACTCAATGATTAATTCAATTTTTTTACTATTTTATTATGTTTTATATCTACATAGCTGAAACTCAGAAACTAGAACTGATATAAAAATTTTATGAAAAATGAGAAATGGAAATTTTCTATGTTTTTTACCACTTTTATTCGTAACTAAAGTTACTGCAGTTTCGTCCTATAAGAACATTTTCAAACTTTTACATTAAACTCGACGAAATTGCAGTAACTTTAGTTACGAATAAAAGTGGTAAAAAACATAGAAAATTGCCATTTCTCATTTTTCGTGATGATCTCTTACCACGTAGTAACGGCTACATCCATCAATTTGTAAAAATTTTACTTCTATATTTAAAATTAAGATATATGTAGTAGGCAACAGCTAAAATTTTATCGGCAACAGATGTACTGTAAACTAGTGTAATGGAAGTCCAAACTGGTAACATTCACCAAGATACATCGTCAGCCACTTTCAAACAAACAATTAGCATTACTCGATATCCAGACAAGAAGCAAAGCAACTCAAAATAGATGCCCCAATTTAAAACTCAAGGTCTCCTATCCAATAAACTTATGGTTTGAATCTCTTTTTAGAACACTGCATTTTTCAGTGTCCAATTCTACTCAATTATGAAAGGCCATTTTCTGTTACCAATGAATTGTTTACATTCCCAATTCAACTGTCCCAGTTTATAATAGACTTTATAGGATGTTCAAGAACTACCAACGTGTTAGAGAATATTCTGATCCAATAGTAGAAGACCTTCGAATATGAGTCATATTCGAAAATATATTTCTAAAACCCTAGGGCAGTAGGGACATTTTCCGACATGTCTATCATTGAACAAACCTTGAAAATTCGATTCTTCATTCCCAAAGCACCTTTTATATGCTAATTCAGTAATTATGGCATTTTTCTTGCTTTGTTAATATCAGTAAGAAACTATGATAAACTGACAGTTGAGTTGATAATAGGAAACACGAGCAAATATAACTACTTCTCAAATTAGAATACAATGAAAAAGACGTGCATAGATTAAAAGACTGCCATTAGCATGCATACGACGGAATGAAAATATGAAAATAAAATAATGAGTACCATAACGCACGAGCGATTTTTTCTTTTAGTGTATATTTTAGGAAGTTGAAAGTAGCCTTCTAAACTTCTTGCCCACTTCAACAAATGTTAGGTAACCAAAAGACAAGATGGTGAAAAATGGAAAGTCAGGGATATTTCAAATAAGCTGTGAGAACTGTGTCAAAAATTACATCGGACAGACTGGGCGAGCTATTAAAACTCGTTTCAAAAAGAACTCAGCCCATATCCGATTTCGAGGGCCAGAAAAATCTAGTGTTGCTCAAGACGCCTTCTGTAGCTCAACATTTCAATAAATATTTATTCTACTAAGTCGTGATGTATACTGGTTGATAGAGAATTTTTACTCTATACACGATGCTGTTCATTTTTCCCATATTTCAATTTTTTACCTCTTTTCCGCTTATTACTATATGATGTTGTTAAGCGATTTTTGGCCAATTTTCATCTACGAATTCATGAGAACTATGAACAGTGACGAAGGTCTCATTCGAAACAGACCACTGTTTCCTTCTGTATGAATCGCTCTATTAAAATTAGCATGGATTTTCACGGGAAAATTTCCCCCGAATTTCCATTCGAAATAAATCATTTGTGTCTGAAAGTGTAAGTGCCTTTCAAGTCACTGTGGAATTCCATCAGATAAGGCTACATATACCTTTTTCAATGAAGCGACCCTCTAATTTTGAAATTCCGCATCCGGCAGTAATGCAAAAATGTCAGTCTCACTAGGTGCGACGGTAACCGGTTGGGTTGGTGTGAGTGGTATGTTCCACTCATTCAATAGAGTGTCAGGTGAGACGGTAATTCGAGCCACGAGGCCGGACGATCGATTTTCACTGCCTTGCACACCGTGCTCGGAATCGCACGTAAGAAGGTAAGAACTCGTTAATCCTCTGCTCGCACAAGTTTCGACTACTGAGGGTTGTCGCTCGTAGTGAGGAGACAGCTGGTTAACGGAAAAACAGATTTCTAAACAGATTTCATTATTTTTTGTCTTTGACAGATATGGATGTGTTTACATTTAAAAGGTAATTTCTGTGAGGGGGCCTTACCCACCTGTTGGAGAGTGGACGTAGCCATCAATATGCATATAAAATGCATATTTGCCAGGACCTGGCACGCATGTTTGTAAAAGTATTATTAACCATGTTTTTGCATTTCTGGATGCATATATCAGGCGATCCTTCTGCATGTAGCAGTCGCTAACGATGTCTACGGTTCACAATTTGTTTACCATTTGAAAGTTTTTGTGAAGTTCTTTCAACAAAAATTGTAATTTATAGATGCAGGTGATGTCAGTAGATTTATCAGTGATTATAGTACCTATATTACAACGGTATTCTGAAGAGGTTTCTCAAAAAATATTGCCAGATTTCATTAGCATATCGTGGACATATGTTTTAGTAATAAATGCCAAATTTTCTTACGCAAAATGCGGAAGATAATTCGGATCCTGATAGTGGTGATTGTGCATTGTGTTATGTGTGTTATCACCTCCTAGTAGTGATTATGAAAAACCTGTCGGATCGTCAATAAGATAGTATGAGCCGCCAATGGATTTCGCCTGCCTATCGTAATTCTAAATCGTAAGAATCACAACACTATTAGTCCTATCATTGATAGTAAGTGCTTAATAGCACCAATCTGCACAAAAAACTAAGATTTAGGTTCTACTCTACTTCAAAACTGACACTGTACTAATTTGCTCTTACTCTGGGGGCGGATGCCCCTTCTCGGGGGTAAAAAGTGTTTTGTATAAAATAAGGATAATTTTAAGTAACTTTTGTTTTATTAAGTTTTTTGTGAAAGTCATCAGTATTTTGGACTTTTCGAAAGTGAAAATGGCAATTTTTCTACCAGTAAACTCACTTTTTTGAACGGCATTTCGCTATGTAGCCTTTAAAAAATAAAAAGAATAGTGGGTATATGGCAGTATTAACGAAAACATATTATAGATATATTTTGCGTATCTATACTGATATTATAAATGTGAGGATGGATAAGTTATCACGATGAGATTAACTTAACACAATGCAGTAAGCCATTACGTGTCGCGTCTACTGTAAGACGACGGGGGACTCATGAATGAGAAACAATCTGGAATAATGAAAAGTGACTTGAAATACAAGTATTTTAATCAGTTGAATAAAATATTATTATCGGGTGTATCATTTATTAAAGAACCCATAGAGACATTACATTAATTTGGGAGGTATTGTGATTTTGAAACAGACGAGACGGATTCTTCGACTAAAATTTAACCTTATGGTATAAAGAGCTGCAAATCAAGTAGAAAAAACAAGAAGAAGATATCAATGTATTGAGTTTTGGAATTATAATGTTAGACCACCGAATGAAATAATATTTACAAGTGCTTGCTTCACAAGGCTAGTGAAAGTAGAAAAATTTCAATTTACAAAAGAAAAGTCAACGAAACAAAATAATATAGAACGAACGAATATTCAGCACATATTCAAAAAGAAGGAAGAAAGAACCAGTAAACACAAGATTAAATGGTAGACCATTCTCATCGTACGAAGGATAGGATCTAAATACCCGAAGGGGTCGATTTTGAAATCATCGGTATTAATGTTCTGAAAAAAGTGACGTCATTTTGTTTAAAATCTTAATTTCCAGAAGAAAATTGTTCAATAATCATTTTGAAATCACCTTATTTTATATATCCCTTTCTTCAATTTTATGGTTGCATACTGTGCCATTCATGCTCAAAAATTCCTTTTTTGTTTCCCTGGATTCATTGGCTAAAAATATCGGCAACTTATTTCAAATACGGGTAAAAGGGTGAATACCTTTTCTCCCTCTTTATTTCATAACCATTGAAAAGGGTAAAATATAAGACATAAGTTTCTCGTTTCAGAAATATAACAACTATGTTCAGGAATTTCTTTTATTCCAGTTTATAATAAACTTAATTATAACTCCAAGGATAGTTTTGTCGTATGATAACATTTCTTCATCTACTACGTATGCAGTCACATTGTAAATTACAATGTAACTTAAAATCGATAATGAGCTAACTTTAAAATAACCATAACCAAATATGTACCTGCATACAAATAAAAGTTATAACTTTTCGAAATTGACGCAAAATCGCTCGTTACAGATTCCTATACATAAATATTTTCTTGGCCGCATTCCAATCTTGACATCCGCCAAAATCGCAAAACGCTGAGACTTATAAATATTTCCAATTTCAATGTTATATTGCAACACAGGTCATTATCAAATCTCGTGTTAGAACAGTCATTCAGTGCATAAAAATAGTTTTATTCACTCGTTATTGCAGAAAGGAGTAAAGATATTGAAAGTTTTATTGGGAACTAATCAGATAAATCTCCATTTACGCAAATTTACATACCGACATATCAACAATGTCTACGAATTTTGTTGAAACTTTTCACAGAAAAAAATCGGGTCGGAATATCTTTTGAAAAACGATTTAATGATTACATTGCACCTAAAATGAAATGAGGTTTTCCATAAGAGAAATCGAAGATATTCAAATTATTTTGTAAAACTTTTCCTGCTTTCAGATCACCCCTGAATGGTCGTTCAACAGTGCTGTAAAGTATTCAGATGTGTCTATCTCATTTGTGATCGAGCTTCAGATTGATCACAATTATGAAATACAACACTGAAACCAATATTAAATAATGTGTTGTATTTTAATTATAGTATTATACATGTATTCAATGTGTCTTGCATACCGTTTAATGTAGTATATTTTTTAATCGTGTTTGATTGGTGAAATGTTTCCTTGTGTGCCCTTGTGTTTATGTTTACATAGGTGCATTATTAATTATCACGTATTCTCTTGGCTGCTATTCTAATACCGACTGTACAAACTCGTCGAGAACTTCCCGCCGAGAGTTTCGAGAGTGAAAGTCTCGATGAGAACATACCATGTTTATTTATTCATCAATTTCTATTTTGTCCTCTCCAAAGTACCCCCCTCAGATATAATACACATGTGCCAGATTTTTTTCTAATCCTCGAAGCAGTTGCGGAATTAGTAGCGGAATTGGCGCGGTGGTAGTGCGCCCAACTCACGATCAGAAGGTCGTGGGTTAGATCCCAACCGCGACCAGATATTTTTCTCGAGAGAATTTATCTGGTTGAAGCTAGGATGATTCTGCAACCATGTTACGAATCACACGTTAAAAGGTAAGACCTCGTTAGTCCTTAGCTCGCTTTTTTGGCCTTGGCTATTTTATTGGGACGATTGGACTTTGGTTTCGATGTCATAATCATATACCCATGATTCGTCACCAGTTATGAGCAAATCTGGATGCTTATGCAACAGTTTTTTTGGTCAAAATTAGCAATTTTGGAAAGAACTTTGCTGCCACACGCATCATGGCCAAATATCGGAAAAAAATTAATTGCATAAGCCAACCGATATGCCAACATCCTCAGCAAGTTCTATAATAGTGATTCGCCGTGATGTGCTGAGACATCAAGAGCAGGAGTCGTCATTCACGCCTAGTGGAACTTCTGTGAAAAGCTTGTGCCATTTATGAACATTTTTCTGACTCAGAGTACAATCACCGTACGCCAGTAAATATTTCAAGTGTTTCGGAGCACTTAATTCCATTTTTTACACAAAATTTGATGCGAATTCTTCGATCCATTTTTTTCTATAGCAGTTGCGCTTGATATTTCTAAGCCATTTGACCGTGAGTGCCATGAGGGTTTGCTGGCCAAACTTCGATGCTATGATTTGTCGAATCATTTCTGTGTATGTTAGCCATCGATGGATATCTCTCGAATACTTTTATCATCAATGCTGGTGTTCCCAGGGATCCATATTGAATTCAACCTTCTTTTTATCGTATATCAACGACTTGCTGGAAAAAACAAGAATCCAATATTTTGCTTTGCTAACGACAGCAGACTTGTCTCGTCATTCCATTTGGATTCCAGGACACGGCTGCGGATGCACATCTTTACCGGCAGCAGGAGGGTGCATATCTTAATGAGGATCCAGAATTGATTTCGAATTGCGGTGAAAGTAACCAGGTTCAATTCAATGCCACAAAAATCCAGGCATCAGTTTTCTCCAAAAAGGTGAATGTCTCCGAACCGAATATAATAATGTCAAGACAGACAATTCCCCTTTCAGCTTGGATAAATTTGTCAGGGGTTGAAATGGACACCAATATGTCTTGGCACAATCATGTTGCTAGAATTGCAAAAGCTGCTTCTCAAAAGTTTGGAACACTGTTCCGAACCAGAAAACTGTACACTCCTCAGAAACTTTTGATGCTTTATAAAGCTCAGGTCAGACCTTCTTTGGAGTATTGTTCACATGTATGGAGTTCCGTCCCTAAGCACACCCTGGTTCAACTTAGTACACCTCGAACTTCACTGTTCAAGAACTCTTTCATTTAGAGAACTGCGTTTATGTGGAATAAACTTTCTGAGAACGTTTTTCAAAATGGATTCAATCTCCAGCGATTCAAATCCAACGTACTTTCGCACAGGCATCGCTCTCAGAACGCCTTAAGGATTTTTCTGTAGTGCCTATGTTTTGTCCCGAACTCGCAAAACACTTTTTTACTTTCACTTTTTTGCCTCTCACTCACAAACTGGACATGCTAAACAGCTGAAACTATGAACATATTATGTTCGAAACGGGTGTACCAACAACTGAGTACACCCACAACGACGGACATGAAAATTGCTGCTAATTTTTGGCTTTGCTATATCAGCAAATTCATTTTTTATATAATACACACAATGCAAAAATAAAATGACCAAGCCGTGGCGAAAAAGATGGTGTATGGTTAATACGCAAACCATATCGGTTTATTAACTGATTCAGCTTCAGATTGTAAAAATACTTAAACCTTGCTTTTATGACCACAGTATGTTGTAATGAGTCCCGTTTCTTCAAATGGGAATAGGGATATCTATTTGATCGCTTCCGCAAATTCAAACAACGTGGATACATTTTGTTCATCTTAAGATGTACATTTTTTGTGTTCTTCCTTTTGATAGCAGTTCAAAAACGCGCATATTATAGACCACATTTTGAATAACATCCTCACCCAAAGTAAACCGATAAAAAATGAATGAATGCGCACATAACCCTTACGAGAGCTAACAAGATCCTCTGACTTGTACCCAAAAAGCCGACACGCTACTAAGACGTGGTGAAGTGAGCCAAGAGAGCGAGAAGAGACCAAGATATACACCACTGTTGTTCCCGGCGTTACTCTTTGACGTTTAAAATCACCAAGTTTCGTTTTTGCGCATTTTGTAAAATTTTGCGAAGAGTCTAACCAACAGTTTACGCACCAGAACTTACAATTAACACATCAAAATTGACGGTTCGCATATTTCAACTGAGTTAAAATATCAAAACCGACGTGTCCTGGATGGCAATGTTAATAATTCCCCGACCCATCTAGGGAGCATCATGGCTATTCGCAGTCCGTCAGCCATGTAAAGTTGCAGAATCATCCCAGCTTCAACTAGACAAATTCTCTCGAGAAAAATATCTGGTGGAGGTTGGGATCGAACTCACGACCGGAAGGTCGTGAGTCGGGCGCACTACCGCTGACGCGAAATGCTTTGCTTTGTATGTGACTTACTCAAAAGTTGCAATTTTCTTTCAAATGTTACTTTTTCCGGCATAATTTATTTTGAGAAGGAACAACACTGGAATACACTCGCTCTCGACCTCGGTCTTTCTCAGGATATCTCGACAAGTGTGTACAGCTGGCATAAAACCACTGAATCTTGTATCAAACTTGATCAATGTAGCTGAGTTATATAACCACGTAACTTGCATAAACTCTACTTTATTTCAAACTTTGATTCAATACAGATAGAATGAGCTGACGACCACAACGGATCGATTATTCCTTCAATTCTGAATACACACCATACAAAAGTATACAAAAGTAAAAATTCAACTTAAGATATAGCTAAATCAAGAACCAGATAACCTAAAACTACTTGTCTATTTTTGTCTGATTCAATGGAAAAATAGATTTTCTTTCTGTTTTTATAATTTTTTTACCTTACCACAATTTAAAAAATAAACAAAGCTAAATCAACGGATAATTTGCTAGAGAGTTATAAAGGGCAAACCTTAGGGCAAACTGAAAAAGTCACCGTCAAAAGTTATCGCGTAATATAAATCATTGAAGGGTTCAATTAGTCAGTAACATGTTGTATTTTCACATTTTGCCTACAAATTATATAATTGATGGTAATACAAAATAATAATTATTGGAAAAAACACATCGACTGGAAGAAGATATTTTTGATATAATGTACAATGCATTCAAACTTCAAATAACAAGTCGTGAGATTTTCACTCAACCCATTGATTATAAACCGAGTATTGAATTTTTTTTGTTTTTCAGGACTCCCCTCTCAAATCAAAGGTAGCCCTCTTCAACAAAGTTGCAGATAAGCATGTTCAGGAGCAGGCAGTAAATCCATTCTCAAATGGAAAACAATGCGGCAGTTTGCCGAGGCCGTCAATTTCAAAAGAAGAATATGGAAAGTATGTTTATATTTTCATACCCCTTCAACTCAAATTATTTTTTTTTCGTCAAAAGCCGTGGTGAACCGTACTTCTCTCTCAAGCATTAGATCTGGATTCAGAATTTTGAAATATGGTGTACCTCAGGGATCCATATTAGGCCCTAGTTTATTCTTGGTTTACATAAATGACCTGGTACAGAAATTACAACAATGTCCTTCTTTCTATTTGCAAATGAGAAAAGTATTCTTAATTCAAAAAGAAATATTGATGAATTGGTATCAAATTCAGAAACTGCAACGCATGACATTCTAGATTGGTTC
Source organism: Leptinotarsa lineolata (assembly GCA_015342045.1). NCBI lineage: Eukaryota > Metazoa > Arthropoda > Insecta > Coleoptera > Chrysomelidae > Leptinotarsa > Leptinotarsa lineolata. Next base: position 10,986 of record WOGR01000693.1, on the reverse strand, counting down.
ACAGCAAACAAGTTCAATAAAACAGTCAGTATGATTATTCACCCAAATAGGTCTCGCGAACAACCTGAAATTTTTAACAAAAGTTGAAGTATTGAAGCTAACTACAGAAACCAAATTCTTATGATACATTCTAGACGAGAAGTTAGATTGGAGGATGCATATAGCAGCGATGAATAAAAAGCTATCTAGTGCCATATATGCAATACAAACTATAAAAAATGAAGTGGGTTTTAACGTAGCAAAAACTTTATATTACAGTTATTTTCAGAGTACAATCTCTTATGGTGCTGAATTTTGAGGAAATTCTGTCGACAGCAAATCGACATATATTCTACAAAACAGAACTATTCGTGATCTGTTGGGACTCCGAAAATCAGATTCATGTAAAGAACATGTCCTGAAGTTGAAAATATTTACACTGGCCAATATGTACATATTCAAAGTAGGCATAGCTGCATTCAAAAGAAAATGAAATTTCACAAAATTTTCTGACATCCACAATTATTAACACACTCGTAACAATGACACTTTCTTGATACCATAATTCAATTATGAAGTGAATCAAAAAGGGCCATTATACATGGGAGTCAAATTACCTAATTCGTTCGAAAATATAACTTCAGTTAACAAATTCAAAAAAAATGTTGAGAAAACTTCTACAGACTAAAGTGTACTATTATCGAAATGAATTTTTTAAGACTCTTTTCAATAGATTCTACCATCAAGTAAAGAAATAGAAAATAAAATTGATATATTTTAGAATATTACTCAATTTCAATATGATGTTCTTACAAACTGACCAAAATGACCAAAATAATAATCAAACATGTATATGTATATTCATGAATGTAGTTTCTTGGGAAATAAAACTTGTCTTATCTACACGAAGTACATGTTTCCATAATTTGTCATTTTTATATAAATATTAATATTGAAACAATGCATTTGAATAATTCTAATGGGTATATTTGTTACGCAATAGTATTATACTTGTACATGCACGTATGGTTTCTGAATTGAATTATTAATTATTATTATTGTAAGTTTTCACCAACAATGAGGCATTTGCGATGTTTTGAATCTTAATTGCTTTACGGCTTTGTCAGGAAAGATCAGATCTTCTCGGTTGCGGCATTGTTAATGATAATAAATTTATATTATAATAATTTTTGCACAAAACAAACAAATAACCGGTCAACTTCAGTTGCGTTTTGTTATAACAAATGAGGTGTCAGTTACGTTTTATAATAACACGTCACTATTATTTCTGATGTTTTGCCTCTTTTATTATTATTTTTATTGATAAAATTTCGTATTTCAATACCTACTCATTATCCTATTCCCGACGAAGACAAATCCAAAAACACAAAATTCATAAAAATGGGTTCAGCAGTTCTTAACTCCTTTTTTATTATCATTATTATTATTTTTATTGATAAAATGTCATATTTTGATACTTATTATCCTATTCCCGATGAAGACAAATCCAAAAACACAAAAATCATAAAAATTGGTCAAGCCGTTATTGAGTTCTTTTATTATTATTATTATTGTTTTTTACCGTAATGTGCACTGGTCAGGCCCTATCCCCGAAGCCCCGATACATTCGAGAGGGCGCGCCAGCATTATCAACCAACGAACACTCCCCACACCGTGGGGTAAGTGATCATTGAGTCCGAGGATCATGTACCCTGAGCAAACGCAATGAGCCAAAAATGACAGCCTTCTGCATCTGTCCGGCTAAAATTTCTGCCTTAGTGCCGCAAGCCGGTATGACTTTGAGATTCGAAAGTAGAGAGGGCATCATTCCACCAAGGACTCCACCAAGAACAACCATCTTGACAGAGCGGTCTGGATATAGTCTGCGGAGTTCAAAGAGAAAATCTCCACGACAAATATCATCTTGCTCTGATGGTCGAGAAGGACTACATCAGGCTTATTAGCTTGTATGAGCCTGAGGGTGGGGAACGAATAGTTCCCGCGGAGAGAGGTTTTTACTGCTGTTACCTCTTGTGAGTGGCGTTGTTCCACTCCGAGGTAAGTATACGTCTCTCCGGCATCCAGGTGGTGTAGGATGCTTCCATCTACGAGCTGCATATCCTCTCCATAGTCCCGACATCGTCCTCTCTTGAGATGGACCATTGCACATTTGTCTATCCCGAATTTCATACCGATAGCATGCGTGTACTCTTCCACCACCCTCAAGTACTGATGGAGTTCTTTCTCTCCAGAGGCATAAAGTTTAAGATCATCCATATAAAATGAATGGGTGGCCTTGTGCCTCCTATTTCCGGGGCCACAGTTATACCCTCGAGTATTCCTGAGCGCAACGGATAATGGCAATAGTGAGATGCGAGTGTATTTTATCTCAATTGTTGCAATAAACGTGAAAGCGATAACATTTTTGAATAGAGAATGAATAGACCTTTCAAACGATATATCACAACCCTATACTTCCCATTTACCTGTACCTGTAATTTGAAGGGGTTGAAGGTAGGGGTGGCATTCTTACGTTGAAGAATGTCGAATTATGATTCAAAGTTGATGTGTTTTGGGATTTTTTTAAATATGTACAGTAACCGAAATAATAATTCATTTCATTTGGCTTCAACACACTGTATGTATGTGTCCGTGTACAAAGTGGACCAATATTCTATCCATTTTTCAATCCGCTCCGGCATGTATGTTGTGACTAATTTTCGAGTTCTATCGTGAGCCAAAACACATTTGATAATCCTGGTCCTATTTCGTTCTCGTATCATTTTTGAGGAAGTATATGACCCATAAAGTTTGATGGAATGTCTCATAGCTATATTGGATGAACAAGTATTAAATTTTGAGAGAAAATGTAAAGTTTTCGGGAGATAATATTCCATCACTTTCTAGAAATTCCATCTTTGAATACTCTGCATCCATATTATGTTAGAAATATATAAAATAGAGGGTACAAGATACTTCATGATGATGGATTATTGGGAATTATAGTCACATATTAGAGTCGATATAAGAATTTCACGCTTTTTTTGTTCACTTTTGGAGCTGCTTCTGCATCATGTAGATATTTATCGAGAATTACTTGTTCACAATATAGAATTTGGAAATCAATACTTGTTTGAAAAAATGAACGCATTTATTTCCCATTGAAAATAGATGTATTGAATTACAAACATTTCATTTATTAATATTCTTTGAGAGACATTTTTGTGGAGGAGTTAATGATTCTTACTGTTTTTTGAGTGTATAACATTTCACAATCTGAAAAATAAATAGAGCTGAATCCATAGAGAGTTTGCTGAAGATGAAGAGCAAACTGAAAAGTTAACCCCGATAAGTTACTGCGTGATATAAACCACTTAAGAGTCAAATTAGGCAGCAACTTGTCTTCGTCATGAATTTTCCTCACAAAATGAATAATCGATTGATAAAAATGAAATTTTGATACCTTGCTGTCTTAAGATGGTCGGTGTTTCGAAAAATCATCCTATTCAGTTTTCACAACCCAAATTTTTTTCGAAAACTGTGCTGCAATTGTGAACAGCTATTTACTCTGTTTAAAAGTGAGGTGAAATTTCATTTTCTCAAAAAATATCTATCTTTTCATTTATTTATATTTTGCCTCTTCCGAAGTAGTTCCTCTAAGATATGCTATACTCCTGTCAGTGTTGTTTACAATCTTCGGAGCAGTTCTGATACGTTTTTTTGGCATGTCTTTGAGGTCTCTCAGCGATTCGGATTTCATCTTCTCAATCGTGACAAAACGCCACCCTTTTATGGCTCTCCAATCTTGGGAAAGGAGAAAAGTCACAGGAGACCAAATCTGGTGAATACCATGGCTGAGGCATGAAAACAATGTTATTTTTTGTACGAAATATTACGAACAAGCAATGTCGACTGAGCGTGATGCAGAAACCATTAATTGTTTTTCCAAAATACCGAACGTTTTCTACATATTGCTTCTCGCAAGTGGCTCATAACTGCAAAAAAAATTACCTTAAAGACTGTACGACTAAGTGACAAGAAACGGTGAGCAAAACCTTGATATTTGATGGAACTTGGCGTGCTTTTTTGGTCTTGGCTCTCCTGGCCTCTTTCATTAGAACGATTGGATTTTGGTCTCAACGAAAAATCCATGATTCGTCAGCAGTAATGACCCATTTAAGCAAATCTGGATCGCCTTTGACGTTTTGCTTCATAAGCGATGCTCATGCGATGATTTTTCTGGTCAAATTCAGAAATTTTCGAACGAATTTTTCTGCTGTACGCTTCATGCCCAAAATTTCCGAAAAGACTGTATGATATGAGGCAACCGAAATGCTGACATCGTAAGCAAATTTTCTGATAGTGATTCGACGATTCTCCATAGGTTGTTGATGTGTTGGGGCGTTCAGGGCGAGCGTCTTATTCACATCTTTTCGGGGTTCTGTGAAAAGCTTGTACCCCTTGTGAACATTTTTCTGACTCAGAGTACAGCCACCGTATGTCATTGTCAACATTTCAGGTGTTTTTGACCATCTAATTCAGTTTTTTGAACAAAATGCAATGCAAATTGTTTGTTCGATAGCAGAAAATTACCAACCAAGCAAAACACTTTTAACTTTTATACATTTCACCAACGAACTAAACATATGTTCGAGACGAGTGCACCAACATACAAAAATGAAAAAGTCGCTGATCAAAAGTACGTAGTCTGTGGAATTCGAACATTAACCCTACTTTTTGAAAGACTACATACCTGGTAATTCTCTAAGGTGGCTCTCACCCCTATAACTTTTTTATTATTGGAGATAGATAAACGAAATTTGAGAGTTGTGTATTATAGTTCAGTTCACATTTTTTGACAGATTTACTTGCTTTGTCGTACTTCTGGTTTGACCGGAAATGACCCCAACTTCCGATTTTTGAATTGGAAACCCTATATGTTTTTACTTATTTCTATCGAGACTAAATCGAACAATACTGCACTTGACGATATAATGACAAATGAAGACATTTTTATTCCAATTTTGATTTTTCGATCTAGAATGCCATGGACCGTGTGAATCGCTTCATTCTTGATCAAGTAACATGGGAAAACTACAACTGTGAGGATTATTTATTTATTTATTTATTTGTATCCAAACAGACCTACTGGTCTAATTAGATGGATAAATATGTATATAATATTATTAACAATTTATATTAATCTACAAGAGATAGACATAAAAAATAATAGCAAAAGTGAACTTAACACTATGATTTTTTACAATATTTGTTTTGATTCAACCAATGAGGAAATGTATTTGAGTATCAATTATATAAGCATCATGATGATAAATTAATAATTTGTTCGATTATAATGTTTCTAAACATATTTTGAGTTATTGACCAATCCAGATCAATGAGTGTGTTATAATAAATTACTAGTCGACACATATCGCATATATGAGTTCTAGTCAACTTGATTTTTTCAAATGAGAAGGGGGTGGCTCGTCGGCTTTTTGTGAAAGATCATTTTCATATGAATAATTTGATGCCACACACTTTCACTTTATTTTCTCTATTTTTCTGAATGATTACAAGAAAATCGAAAATTATTCCATGAAGGTAAAAGTTTTCAAAATGACCTCCTCCTTGATCACGGCAAAGTTCAATTTTTTCAATTGTTGCACACATCACATTGATTAGCTGTTCCTCAGTGATGTTCTGGGATGACACGCTTACTTTATGCTCTGGTTCTTCACGAGTAGCTGATGCTGTATATCATACCATACCTGATTTTCAATTGTTCCCCAGAGAAAAAAATCTAGCGGAGTAAGATCTGGTGATCTAGAATACGGAAAAGAAATAATACATTTACGTAAAAATATGACCACTCAAGAATGTACCTCGCAGGCCAGTGAATAGGTCCATAAGTGCCAATCCACTTTTCTGGGAAGGTGTCATTCAGATGTTCTCTTACGGCTTGAGAATTGCGAGGTGGCGCTTCATCTTGTCGAAAATAGATATCAACCTGGTTAGCCAGTGGCAAATCTTCAATGGAATTATTAATTTGATTTCTGAGGAACTGTAGATATCTTTCCGCAGTCAGTTGTCCGTCTAAAATTATTAGCCCCAAAAGTTTTCCTCCGATAATACCCATCCAGCAATTGAAACCAAATCGCTCTTGAAAATTTCCTTCTTGCATTAGATGTAAATTTGTTTATTAGGTATGATCGTTTCTTGCAATTATTCACAAAAATAGAGGAAATAAAGTGAAATTGTGTGGCATCAAATTATTCGTAGGAAAATGATCTTTCACAAAAAGCCATCGAGCCACCCCCTTTCCATTTGAAAAAATCAAGTTGACTGGAAAAATTCATATTTGCGAGTGTGAAATAATTCTTAGAACGACTGTGAAGTCATAAGCTTCACATTCGTAGTTTTCCCATGTTACTTGATCAAGAATGAAGCGATTTATAAGATCCATGGAAGTCTAGATCAAAAAATAAAAATTGGAACAAAAATGATTTTATTTGTCAAATATCGACAAGTGGAGATTTGTTGGATTGAGAATGTCATTCTCAATAGAAATAAGTAAAAATATATAGGACGTTCCATTTGAAAATCGAAAGTTGGGGTCATTTCCGATCAAACCGGAAGAACAGCAAAGCAATTAAATATGTCAAAAAATGTTATATTAACTATAACACACAAACCTTAAATTTTGTTTCTCTATCTCTAATAATAAAAATGTTATAGAGGTGAGCCACCTTAGAGAATCACCCGGTATATCACTTGCACTATAAAGAAGTTATCAGATCTCACAGTGAGTCAAGTTTCTTACATCAGGACGTGAGGACTCGCCTCTTTTCTACAAAACCTTATAGTTGAAATATGTATCCTAACCATTCCATAGAAATCACGTAAAGACACTTCACTTCGCTCAAGGTCATAAATTTATTTACTTTTCATCAATTTTGTGCCAATAGTTCCTGAAGTGGAAGAAAGCCCCAGCCAGATAGTAATACATTCAATAAATGTGTAACTGATATCTGTCTGTTCATTTGTGTGTTTGTGCGCGCTAATCTCAATACCGATACTGATGATGCCTAACAGGCTGAAACAGCTGTCTACCGGTCGCTCTTGAATTGAAATCAAATCAGTAATGATCAGAAAAGTACTCTTCTTTATAACTTACGAGTTTCATGGAATTATTTTCCAGCAGCTTAACTTCATCAACCTTTCTTGATTTAATATAATTTCTAGAATCATGTGGATTCATTTTCCGATGACATTTCAGGAAAGCTTCCCAAATTTTTGCTAATTCAATTGTCGGTTGATTGGTCAAAACACCAACGTTGACATAGTCTCGCTTGCTTTTACGCAGTTATTTTTATTGAGTACTGTTCTTGGTTTTTTACATTTTGTCTTCAATCGAGGATCACCTGCCTGGTACTGATGATGCCCAACAGTCTGAAACAACTGTCTACCGGTGGCTCTCGAATTGAAGTCAAATTGGAAATGATCAGAATGATTGAAAAGGTCATAATTTGGGTAAACCAAGAGTCATTTTCTTGAAATTATTCAAAGTTACAAATAATGCCAGACACCTATCTCATTCTCACTATGAGAACACTAACTATTGCACTCTGATACTGGATGTGAAAAAATGCCCTGAATAATCTAATCAATCCGATATTATAAAAAAGATTTGTTTATTTGAAAGCTCGAGTATTTTACAAACATTCTTATAGAAAGTGTAGAATATCCGCACACAAGTCAATTATTTGGCATGAGCGTCAGGAAATTAGAAATTTCTTACGCATTTCAAATCTTGTACCACTTACCCCCATTGGAAGCACTAGCAGCGGTGATATCGAGACCATACAATAATAAATAGAAATGTATGCAAGCCTAAGGCTTGCAATACGTTTACAAATTACGATCCAGATACAGTAGCATTCCTCAGGACGTGTAGAGGCGGTGCCTTAATTACTCATTTTATATACTTCACTCACTATTTGCTAATAGATTATCGCTATAATGGTATTGCAACAGACGAACAGGTAGCTAGAAAGTCGCTGCTGATGATTAGTTCACAGTAGAATAGAAAAGAAAATCATTTCGCAGCGAATGTTTTGTAATTATTCCTTGTGATAGAAATAGTGATACTCCAGGTATATTGGGTAAAAATTACAGACTATATGTATTCACTTTTTTTGAGCTAATGATACTAAACTAACAATTTTGAGCGTTTTTTTTTGTTCTTTAAATGGAACATCCCATTTTATTCAATTACCCATCTTGCTGGAGTTTCTGTAAAAATGTATCATAAATTTCCTTGAAATAACTAATTCATACCTAAATTATAAGTTATTTGCAAAATCTTGATATATTATGAAACCTGCCGCGTCTGTCTCTCTGAATGCGTTAAATTCAAAAACTATCAAACGATTTTTCATATGGTTTTACCAAATGAGAAGAGTGATTCATGAAAACGGTTAATATGTATAATTCAATAATGTTTTGTGAAAGGGAATGAAGTTAGTTTTGTTAGTACAACTACTTTGATAAGTTATAATAAAAAATACATAGTATATTATTAGCACTGTATTCAATCACCTTTTTATTAGCGACCTCTGCTGATCAGGTGACCGTACATTGTTCAATTACATTGTTTGTCATTCTATTTGACATTAAAAACTGTAAAAAAAAGTTAAATTGTGTTTTGTTAACGCCCAAACCTAGAAATCTAAACAAAAGTTATCATATCAAACAGTTTTTGAAAATTTATTTCGTGATAGGTAATGGCGATCGGTATGCCAATTTAATCTAACATTTTTAAAAAAACCTATTTTGACTAAAACTTTCAATTCTGTTAGTTGATGATAGTACGAAGGTGCTGAAAGGTAACATATATTTTTTTTTTTACAATCGACAGTTCAAACTGTCGATGATTATCTATGATATACAGTTCAAACTATCGTCTATCCTTTATCGATTATGGACGGTGTCATCTATTGACTAATTATGGGACGGTAGCCTAGTGGGTTGACGTGGGTGGTTTGCTCCACTGAATCGACCGCTGTGTGAACCGGTGGTTCAAATCGCAAGGCCGGACTTTCGATTTTCACTTCCTATCGTCTGACTCGTGTTAGGAATCATATGTTAAAAGGTAAGACCTCAGTCCTTAGCTCGCACAAGTTTCGACTTTTGAAAGTTGTCGTTCGTAGGGTGGCGACAGCTGGTTAACGGAAAAACAGATTTTTTTATAATCGATAATTTACTCTGTGAATCAGCTTTAATTGACAACTCACTCTGTCGATCAGCTATAATCGACAGATCAATCTGTCAATTAGCTATAATCGATAGTTTAAACCGTTTATTATAGAAAGTTTGAACTACTGTCGATTATAGATAATCGATTTTTTATCGATCTTCTTTTTGGGTATTTTCACCTTCCACAGTCTGGAAAAATATGAAAATCATAATGGAAAACTTTATTCGGGTGTAGAAAGTGCAAACTAATAGTTTACCCCGATAAGTTACTGCGTAAAAATCAAATTATTTTTCTCAAAGAAAAATATTCTGTTCATCAGTAACTTTCCGTATTTTAATAATTCTGCCTATCAAAAAAATTGCTAAGAAATAATACAGTACTTATCTTTACGTTTCGAAGGCAAAAATCTGCCTTCATCTTCAGAAATGGACAAAAAAAATCAAGTCTGTTTGTAGTTATTTCTTTGCTGGTTATTTCTCAACTTCTTCGACAGATGTCAAAGGAGTTTTTGAAATATCGATATTTTGAACTGTCGATTACAGCAAATCAAATTATATATGACCGACAGTTCAAATTGTCAGTGTGTTGTCCTTTCGCGTCTTCAGCACCAAAATAATAGAAATAACAAGTTCAATAATAACATTTAATTTCCAGACGAAGGTAGGTTTTTATTTGATGGGGCATATTTATCGTCAAAAAGCCATTACTACTCTGATGAAAACTCTCCACACTGGATGCAAGAATACCATATGCAATGACTACAAGAACTCAATGTGTGTGCTAATATTGTGTGAAGTATATCTATTGGTCCATATGGAGCACTGTTTCTGGATTAAAACAATCAATCCCTGAATTGGCCTAGCATCCTCACATCCAAGTAGCTCATACTTTAGGCCGCAGAAAATAGTTTGAAGAAAATTGTGCACCAACATATTCGGTAACAATTTTGCGGAATTTTGTAGAGAAAATTATTCCAGATAGGTAGGTTGAAAGAAGGGGAGAAGTATGGTATGGCTATCCCAGTAGACACTTCATGGTATCATTCAAAATTCGAACTCGATACTCACAAACCTTTCAATATTCGTATTCTTACTCGACAAGAATTGCAGAAAATAATAGCCGCTGTGCAAGAAATGTCAACGAATTTAAAAAGTATCCATCTTACGAGATGAGTTGTTATGAGGGCATATTCAAAAAAGCCACTCTTGCATCAAAAGGCATTTTCTAAGAGAACTGACCAAGTTATGATAGATTTTTCAAATTATAGTTGAATATATATACAACATTCCATGACTCTTTTGGATTGTTATATATACAGGGCATTTCATGATGAGCGTTAATTAGCCGTTTCTGACAAACTATTTAACGAATCACCCCGTATATAATATCATATTATGATTCATTATCACTTTGTCCACAAATTCATATACTATTTTTCTATACCTATCTATTACCGTTTAGAAGATATAAATTAATTTCGATATTTTTTTAAGCAAACATGAACTTTTATAAATGCTGATAATCTTGAACTCTCTTGCACTAGAAGGATCGAATTTGAAAAGGAGTGGAGTAATACTATTTTCACTACGAGTCATACTTTCATTTGCCTCATACAGGGTCTTCAAAAAATGCAGATACTTTGATCTCATGAAAAAAATGAGTGGAACTCAATTTTTTCAAATGGAACACCCTGTATATTTCAACATTTTTGAGCAATACATCCAATTTTAGATTAACTTTGTTCAGAT
>WOGR01000692.1:0-23507 GCA_015342045.1 Leptinotarsa lineolata | reverse complement strand
TTTCACAAGATAACGAACATACGGAGCTGACGGTGCTTCTCTTCTTCCAAAATCCGTACGCAATTTTCGCACACATTCTGCAACATTACCATGATTTCCAAAGTAATGTCGCGATATTTCCCAGCGTTGTTCAAGCGTATACACAACCATATTCGTTCAGCGGAAGGATAAAACTAATCATCTGTCAAATCAAACATGAGCTAAGTGTTACCATTTACGAAATAAGCACTAGTTGAAAAAAAAAGTTAGATGGCGGACCCTATATATATAAGAAGAAACTGCAGTAACTTCAGTTAAGAATAAAAGTGGTAAAAAAAATTTCATTTCTCATTTTTCAAGGTTATATTTTTTCAAGAAGGCAATGAGGCTGCTGACTCCCTTGCAAGGGAGGGTGCTGCAAGTAGCTTTATCGGACCAGAACCTATCATTGGCATCGTTTTAGGCTTTGCCAAACAAACATTGAATACCAGAATGGCAAGAAGATTTATGGAATTTATGTTGAAGCACTATCATGGTTTTTATTACCAGTAGATTACTTGAAATAATGATTAGTGTTGTAATGTAGGTTTCACTAGTCAGATGGAATTGGTTTATACTTCCTTTCTCTGTTTTCTTCGAAGTTTCTCGTGTAGCTTTTCCTGAGATGAGTCGCTTGTTGAGCTTCACGGTGAAGTGACCAATAGTAGTCTCCCATCATGTTGATGTTTCAGCGGCCCTGGTAACGTTTTTCGATCAATTTGATACCTTGGTGAAAACGCTCACCTGCTCCTCACTAACATCTCCCAAATTTTCCGGGAAGTAATCAAGATGACTATTCAAGAAGTGGACTTTCTTGCTCATCAAACATCCTACTTTCTTGAAATTCCTTAACATGTTAGCTACAATGGTACGATATTCTGGGTCTTTTGCATTTCCTAAGAATTTTGTAACAACTTGCTTGAATGATACATATGCTTCTTTCTAATTTATGGTCATTATGGTTTCAAAGTTTACGTCGAACATCATTTTTCGGATGTCGGGTCTTACAAAGACGCCTTCTCCAAGTTTAGCCTCTGAAGGATTTGGAAAATTTCTGACAGAGATACTTGAAACAAGGTCCATCTTTAGGCAATGCCTCTACAAACTGTTTCATGAGTCCTAACATCATTTGTAGAGGTAGTAAAAGAATGTTTCTAGGATCTACAAGGTTTCTGCGGAGAATGTTCTTCTCGCCGGGTTTGAAAGACTCCCTCACAGGCCAGTTCTTTATGCACCAATGTTAATCCCTTGCTCTACTATCCCATTCTCTCAAAAAACATGCAAATTTGGTAAAACCGCCTTGCTGATCAAGAAGCATGCATGTTACTTTCAAGTCACCACATATCCGACCATGAGCCATAGCCAATTTTATTCAACAATATTTCTAGGTTTTCATATGTACAGAATGGCCAACAGGTATAGATGCATAAGTGTTACTATTGTGTAATAAAACTGTGCATAAAAGCTGTTAAATTCTGTAGTAAATCAAAAAAATTAATATATTGATGTGCAAATGTGAAAAAATGGTAGGTGATACGACTTAATGAGTGTCATATTTGGATTTAGCACCATAAAAAATAGAATAATAAGGTGCTCAAATAGAAAAAGTTTTTTCATCTTTGGCCTATGTTATGAAACAGCAGAGCACATACTTTGTGCCTGCCCCGCTGGTGACAGAATCAGGTTTTCAGAGTTTGGCAGAACCTTACTCTTACCATCTGACCTGAAAGACCCTTCTCACCATACAAACTAATCGGCTTTGTTGAGAAGCTCGGTTTATTTGGTCGAGTATGAATAGGTGTGAGCCACAATAAACCCTTACGGGTTGCAGTGGCCCACTTTTACCTAACCCAACCTAACCTTACCGTATTTTGCGGGAGGGCAAAGTTTTATCAGCACCTTTTTGAGAGACACATTTTTAACAAAGAATGAAGTCTGTAAATTCGAACAAAAGTATACTAGAGAGGTGGTTCACGTGGACCGGAACCTATAATTGGAGCAATCGGAAGTACGATTCACCAAAACGATTGTATCATTAAACCCAGCCACTGCAGACTCTAGGCAAGAATTTCGACACACGCAGTAAGTCGCGTTTTTCTACCTGTTGACAAAAAAATCTTGAAATTTTTATTGAATATCTCTATAGATGTTATACGTTTGTCCAGAGCTCTATATAAGTTTTTTGTTGAAGTTTTTGTTCTGTGGATAAATTTTCCTGAAACGCAAATTGCGACTTTTTAACAGTTTTATTTTTCCATAAACTGGAATTCTGGGATTCTTGAAAAGCATTCGCAAGTCGAGAATATATGATCATGCTTTTCGTTATGATTTTCTTCGAATGTTGACTTTCAAGTAGAGTATTCTTCTGAATATGGGATTCTTACGATGCAAAGTATATCGCCTGTGGAATGAAATAATTCACTTCACTATTGTACTCTCGTAAGGAGATATCCCAGAAAGTATCTCACCTTGTCAGTTTTCTCGTTAGGGTACGCCAATGAGTTTTATTATTCCCTGTATGACTATTATAAGCCCCATACTTGTGGAGTGCTCCACAATATGGCCTTTAGAATGTGAAATATGACTGTTAATAAGAGGAAGTGGATATGCATCTTGACTTAGGACTAATTCTCTTTATGTGTTAGATGTAGAATACAGTGTATGTATTCAACCCACACATTTTTCGAGTATTGATCATTTAAGCAACGTTGATGAAATGTATCCCTGTCTGTATAAGTTTGAGCGATATAATGATGTTGGTTTATTTTTCATTGGGAAAATGAATTGATTTGTAACGACAAATTTCCAACTTAGTTAGATTTGTTTTTGAATGACATATTCACCAGCTTAAATTATTTCATAGTGAATAAATTGATAATGAAATGCGGTATATTTTTTCAGAATACGAGGAAATACTGAATGGATGTATCAATGAATTATTCATAAAAATACATAAAATCATTATATTATAAGATATATCACTGTCAGCTGAGCAAACTATATGGTAATTAATAAGGCGAAGGAAATAGTAGAAATAATTATAAAGAAGAAGAGACATGTGCAACAAATATTTCTTATCAAATTTTTCGATTCACAACCGATGGATATTTATCGTGTAGGAAAATGAAATATTTCCTCAGGATAAGAATATTTCAGTTATGACAAAATATTTGAGGTAGTACCTTCAATGAAAACCCTCAGAAATTGAGGAAGAGACGAGAAAGAAAGATACTGTGACATTATCTTCTGTAAAAACTTTGAAAAACATCATATGTTTTCCAATTCTGTTGTTTTGGTAAGAATACTTCCCAGAACAACAAACACTGAATAAAAAATGAACCAATACCTTATCTTCATGTTAAGGCATAATTGTTCGAGAAAATATATCGAAGAGTCTGGATGATTTGCTTCCTGAAATGTTAGTAGAATTCAAGGTTATACTGGAAGATTTAAAAAAAATCACAATACAGAAGGAAAATGATGAAAAAAGAAAGACTGAGATTCTGATTACAGGTGGAAGAACACATGAGTAAGAAAGTTTGCCACACTCAATATTGTGAGGTTTCTTTTTATGATAACTTCGGAGTAATAGTAATATAATAATGATAAATTCTTTGTTGAAGACCACAGAGTAAGAATTACAATATTTCTAAACGTACAGTGACAAGGAAACGTCCAGGGCAAGAACCAGTTGTGAAACAAAATTATTATGAAAAATATTATTCAAATGACTCTCCATTGTGGAATTTTCACAGTACAGTTTACAAAACTGCAACACGTTTTCCGCTAAACCATAGCTTCCTTAAGCGAAACACGTGTTGCGGTTTTGAAAACTGTTCAGTAAAAATCTCACTATGAATTGTTACTTGAATGAGTTATTGATTCTCACCAAGTGTTGACCAATTATATCTCATAAAAATATTATTGATAATTCAAATACCGCATATAAAACAAATATAAAATCATGTCAGGTTAGGTAAAAAAATAAATATGAAACTTTGGTAATTTTGTCACACAGTTGTAATGATTTTCATGAAGAATTTTGATAAAAAACCGGTTTGAAATTCATCAAATGTGTAGCATTTATTTCAAAGAGAAACTTGTTCAATCTTTATCTGATATGTTCACTTATATCAAATAGCTTACTAAACATTTCAGGTCCAAAATAAATACAGCTTTTTCGGAAGAGTTGGATACTGATATCACCAGGAAGCTGTATTAATATTTGTATATGATGGAATTGGCCAATACTTGATAAAAGTCCATAACATAATCTTAACACGTGTTGCTATACAATAGCTTCGTCGGGCAGAATTCATGTTACAGTTTCGGAGTGGTCAGTTACGTTTTAATGCATGTAGTGTGAACGTACATATACGTTATATTGAAGTTAGAAAGTTTTTAAATGTCAAGTACTGATACGGCTAAAAAACTGCTAATTTGTGTCCCTACACTCCACCTAAAAAAGATTTTTTGTACAACTGTCATTGAAAGTGCCATTTTCAATGATTGTCAAGAGCATTGAAAGATGATGTTTACAGAGTAGCATGTTGAAAATATTTCCTACACTAGTGTTGGAAGTATTTTTTACTCGATTTTTTTGGAGCGAATAGCAATAAACAAAACATAATTATTCAATTTTCAAGGAAGTTCAATTATGAACAATAGATGTAGATACAGTAAAAATCTGTAACGAATGTATTATATACGTTAATTATTATCATTGCCATTAGTGCCATTAGTGAAGGCTGAGGACACAGAGTCCTATATAAGCCTAGAAACTAAAGAGATCAACAAGTTAATATGAATCATGCAATAGAAATGAAAAATAATTAATAAATGCATAAAAAAGATCAAACGAATAAACAAATGTCAATATTGTTTTTAAAACTATTCACTGAGTCGGAATTCATAACATAGTTGGGTGAGTTATTCCATGTTTCGAAAATACGATTCACCAAAAAATATTGTCTCTGCCTTGTGGCGAATTTCTCCTTTTTTAATTTGAGTGTGTGACTACGTAATCGCTGATTTACTTACATTATTATTACTATTTATGAACATCAAAATGAAAAGTACAATCAGAATAACTGCTGATGATAATACCTTGCGATGTTAAAGAGCCTTGTAATATATTTGAACTAGCTGAGTTGACAATTTCATGGGCATTAACATTAAATTCTTAAAGTGAAGAGGACAATGCTGTAACACTGAAGCTAAATGTTGGGATAATTTTTTCAGCAATAGCCTTTTTAAAAGAAATAGATTGATCGATGTAATCCTCAGCTATTGTTGTAGACTTCCATCCTCCGTACTTCTCAATATCCGTTATATTTGCTCTTCATTCTGCTAGCAAAGAAGCAGAAGATCTTCTAAAACAGTGACCTTTATATTCCTTTGGTTCCGGTAGGTTCAGAAACTCAGCAATGGTAGAGGGCATTTTCTCAAACGTGTTTATACCAACTGGGTTGGCACTGTATTTATAAATTGAGTATTTCAGAAAAAACCGTTGATGATAACAGAAAGGCGTATCGCAACGTATTTGTTAAAATAGTCAATGTTTTTGCAACAATGCAAAAAGAATGACCTATTTTAATGTTTGTATTTGGAGTTTGAACAATCAATGATTTATCCATTAATTCAATGTCTTGTATTAATAAATGGCACAGATTTTCAAGCCAGCAGGCTTCATATATTCCGAAAATAGTAGCAACTTTCATCATCGAATATTTTTCATCTGGCCCCTCATCTATAAACCTCTGGACTTTTTCAAACTTACGAGTTTTTGATTTCTTGGGCCTATAACTTTCATTTTTCCGCTTCAAGAATGCTATTACCTTGAAATATTCGTGTTTGTATTTTTAACGAGCGCACTTGACTTTATCATTGAAAACTTGCTCCAGAAAGTTGACGAGTTCCATATTCTTGATTTCTCTTCTAGATACTCTAAGAAGACGGTTTCGCCGAAATTCTTTCGATGTTTTTAAGTCTAGACCAGCTAAGAAAATTGGAATATGCGATGTCGTACTGCTGAGACGACATTTTATTGGTAACAATTCATTTGAAGCTCTTTTTGCAGTCTATTCAATATTGTCAGGAACACACAATTCCTCACTATTGCTTTTCATTATGCAAGATATTGAACACCAGCAAGAACTCTAAATGTGACTTTAAATAAAACGCGTGAGCTGTAAACAATACTGTTTTTTGGTAACCAAGTGATTCGGCGTCATCTGACTCGCCCACTCCACAGAAAATGCGAAAACATGAAAATAGTTAACTGACAAGAGATGTTAATTTTATAATAAAAACAGGACAGTTGTTTAAAAAACTTTGTATTATATTTGTGTTAACAGTAAGTTTTATTTTGTTCGTGAAATTGCTCAACTCGCTAAGCTCGTTTCGCAAAGTTTTACACTCACAAAATAAAACCTTACTTTCAACACTGACATCATAAATAGCTATTTCCGGTCATTCCTTAGTGCGATTGTGTACAAGTATCGTTTTCTGGGAGATCACGTGCACTATGCATGATAATGTTTCAGAGCACTCTGTTGCTTAGATGGACAGAGAAACATATATATCAACTTCAAAGTTTATAATAGTTCAACTAGTGAAACAAACTTGGATATCAGAACCTTCTGAAAAAATTTCAGATCGAAGCAGAGTTAAAGTGGAGTATGATATAACTTTGACAAATTTGAAGTGTTTTCTAAGTGTATGAATTCACTTAACCTGGATGATTACCATTTGCTTTCTGGGAGTTTCAAATTTTACAAACACCCAAAACTGGTTCAATCTGAAAACCAGTATTTATAATTGTGGCTCGACCCCCAATAAGAATATCCTGAAAATATTTTATATTTACAATCTTGCCAACTTCAACTATGTGGAAGTTCTGGTCTACTTCACCCGTCTGCAACAAACTCATTCATAACATAATGTGCGGAAATCCATGTTTTATGATATAGCAGAACCATCGGTAGTAAATCAAGTTGAAATACGAGCTAGGGCCATCGCTTTTAAAAGTGATGACCAGTAAAGTTTACACTTTGAGGTTATAAGGTTGATGGGCCATAATTCAGTCCGCATGTCTGCCAACTTCATTATTAATCATTGATTTATTGGGATACTCCCTCGAACTGAAAAGTTGCTCAACTCCTAAACTTCATGTAATGTATGTTTCCGAACCGAAAATAAGGAATATTCTCCCTCAATGTCTTCTTGACTTGTTCAAGACGGGATTGAATGTGACATGCCAGATGAACTACTTCCGTTTCCGTGTGTTTGTCCGGTTGAAATAATGTCCGAGAAAAAATATCAAGCAGGCAGAATTTATTTCGACAGCTGGATATTTAGTTTCGGAATTAATTCAATGTGCCTAGAAAAAATTGTCAAGATTATTTCAAGCCTTTTCTAAGCGACTATAAAGGACTCTTATTCGTATTTTTGTCATTATTTTAGCAATTGTTGAGGAAAATGGCATCTGCATCTTAGTTTAAAATTCACCATTACTAACGTTGTTTCAAAAATTTGTATTTTTAGTGAAGTAGTAATATAAAAAAGATTTTTAATGGCATAATAATGTCTCATGATGACGATAAAAAAATAAGTGCCCACCTAAAAAAAAAACCTTTCGAAGAGATGCTAGAAATATATTGTTGGAAAAACGCAATAAACCAATGAAATTGTAATGTTTTTCGGCAGACTTTGATGAAATGGACAAGTCAGATAGTTCTCAAGCAGCTGAACCCATTGTTCTGATTACGTCACTGCAATGGAAAACCTGTTCACTGATTCTAAAACTGATAATACACAACCTTACTTTTACCAAAAATACATTATTTCGATTAAAGGAATAACATTTCAGGAGAAAATAGTTCATGGGGAAGAATGCGAAGTTTTCTTTTTCTTTCTCTTTTTCGCAAGTTTTCTACGAATTTTTGGAAATGGAGAACATTTTTGATTTTCAAAATATTATTTGAATTTGAGCAACACGAAGTGAAAAATATATGATGAATTGGTCGATAAATAATTAATGAAAATCCATAACTTATGTCCTGTGAAAATCTCATAATAAAGTATTAACTTGATGATGGAGGGACAAATTTTTTATTTTTTAACTTTTTCTTGAGTGTGACATAAAACAATCGAATTCATCATTACTCCAGAACATCGTTTATATATGCCAAAAAATATACAATGTGTGAAAGCCAAATGGAAAAAATTCATCATTTGGGATACTGTACATATTTGAAAAAAATCCGAAACAAGTCAAATTTAAATTATAATTTCACATTCTTCAACGTGAAAAAGGCCACCTCTACCTTCAACTGGAAGTATAGGTTTGTGATATATCGTTTGAAAGATCTCTTCATTCTCTAATCAAAAATGTTATAGTTTTCGAATTTATTGCAACAAATAAGATAAAATGAATTAAAATCATGTGGGTACCGAAATTTGATAAAATACACTCAAAAACTGAAATGAAATGCAAAACGTAATGAAATGTAGATTATAAAAAAAAATTATCGATTTGAACGAAGTAGATGTTCAAAAAAATCAGTGCGAACGTCTTGGCAACATCCTAATTTCAAATAATACTGTCTTCTAACATTATTTAAAATACCTATCAGGAGTGACCGACCTAATCGCAAGCGTTATTCGTTCTTTTAAGTCACTCAAATCCGAAGGTTTACTTTCGCACACATCGCTCTTTACATATCCCCATAAAAAGGAATCTAATGATGAAAGATCAGGTGATCGCGCTGGCCATTCAGTCGTACCTCGCCCCCCTATCCACCGATTGGGAAAGGTTCTATCGAGTTGTTGCCTCTGGACGAAAAGCGAAAGCTTATTGTGATGTTATTTCATTTGTCTGTAATGATATTGTCTAATTTTTTAATACATTTCTAATATAAATACTCGGTTTTCAAATCAAAATTGATTGATCTATTCATGTACATCATAACATATAACAAACTATGACAATATCGAAATATAGAAATAATTTTAATGGTGGTATAAATTCTAAACGTGCTTTAACAATTCCAATCATCAATGTTCTCAAGCTGTAACGTTCAATTTTGAATAATTAATAATATACTGTTTCGTTTTCCCCGTGGGGTTGCCAATAATTCACTACATTGTACAATTAAACTTAACTTCATTTCACTACTACACTGACAATACAACCAAACTCAAACATCTACTTATTAGATCACTCCTTATCGCACTGTCACCTAGAGTTCCTTGATATGCGTATTGATAGTGTTTATATATGGTTATGGAATTCTCTCCAACCGATAGGGAAGTCGCTAGAAGTCTCTCGAAGCGACCGCGACATCTAGAACACTAGCGGAGCGTAAGTCAAGTTAAGCGCGATCTTGGCCATGTCACAATCGATTTACGACGACCAGCGGCGGCCGGCCGGCCGGCGTAGGGAATGATTTACGTCAAAGTCAATTTTTTCAGTTTATTAAAATGGGACGTGGTACTATATTATTCAAAATCTGTTTCAAAATCTGTTTTTTCCGTTAGCCAGCTGTTGCAGTCCTACGAACAACAACCCTCAGAAGTCAAAACTTGTGTGATCTAAGGACTAACGAGGTCTTATCTTTTAACGTGTGATTCCTAACATGTTAAAAGATAAGCTTCAACCAGATAAATACTCTCGAGAAAAATATCTGGTTGAGGCTGGAATCAAACCCACGACCTTCCGATTGTGAGGCGGGCGCGCTACCACCGCACCAATTCCGCCACAAAAAAAAGTGCCCCGGGTGAGGATCGAACTCACGACCTTAAGATTATGAGACTTACGCGCTGCCTACTGCGCTACCGAGGCCGTTGAGGATTTATTCTTCAGTGTAGTATTTCCCGTTATCGAAAATGAATTGAATTATGTTTTTTCTCTCTTAGATAATTATACATTTTTCTATTTAGCATTTCAGTAAAAGAAATTACCTGCAATTTTTTTATAGTTTCGGGAATAATAATAATGAATTCCGATCCCAAGTAGGGTAGTCTCTTTTAACTGATTTTTTTCATGGAGAGCGATACGATTTCGTTTTTTGGTAGGTATCATAAGTGGGTTGATACGATGACTTCAGAAAATTTTTGATGTCGGACACAGCAAACTCACATAAAATATAGCTGCAGGCGGACAAAAAATTGTTTCAGATCAGAAAGTGTCACTGAAATATCTGAAAACTGCTTTTTCTTGCAGGGCTCAATATTACATCATAATCAATTTTCATTTCAAAAGTGGAAAGTAGATTTTCTCAACTGTCGTAGGGTACATGAAAAGTTTCACTGCAGGTAATTGATAGATAACAGTTTGTTATCAAACCAGTTCTTCATTTACTGAAGTTTCTTTTCATAGTTTTTAGTATATCCGTTCTTAGCATGACATAAAATGATCATCCGTGATAATAATAATAATGTTTATTTCAAAAATGAGATGAAACACTTTGATACCATAAATAAGACTTATAAACATAAGTTTGAGAAATAAACATAAGTACATCACTGAAACTGTAAAACTTGTGCGTGATGGTGCATAAACAATGGAATGTATCGCTATTGTATTGTATGAAATCTGCATATGTTCATAGCACAAAGTTACAATATATGTATAGTTAACAACTGAATAATAAAGCATTTTCAGTGAGAATATAATATCTTCTAGACTGAGTCGATGATTATGAACTGTCAACGCTCAGTCGGTGGTTTAGTTGGTGGTCATGAATAGTTGAGTGGTCACATTTTGACTTGAAAATCATATTCCTGTGAATAATCATATTTGGCTTTATCTTTATGTAGACTTTTTCAAAAATTTCAAGTTTACGAGATCTTCAAATATTTTTCTGTCAGTACTGTATATCCAATTTTTTGTGTGAATTTGGAAAAGCTTGTGAGTCTTTATGGCTTTCAGAGAATCAGGTATAATGTTGAATAATTTAGGAGCTACATATTCCGCAGAACGTTGTCCAATAGTTTTCCCACGAACTGGTATATTTATATGATTTCTTCTCATTCTAGTATCATAATTGTGTTCAATGAGTATTGGCTTAATTTTATTGTTATGGATGAAAGTCAGTATTCGTTGACAAAAAATTTGCCTTACATCGAGAATATACATTTCAGAGAAAAGCTTATCACTGGCATATCTGATTTTTTTTTTGTAGATAATCCTCAATATCCATTTTTGAATGGTATTTACATTACGTAAGTGATTTGCAGTCACACCTCCCAACCTATGATTCCATATGATATTTGGGATTGAACGAGTGCATAATATAATGTTTTCATATTTTTTTGTACTTAAAAAGTCTACCAAGTATCTGAATTCACTTAGTAAACCCCTCAATTAATTTTTGAGGTATTCAGTATGGAGGTCCCATTTCAAATGCCTATCTATTATTTTGCCTAGATATTCTGACCGATCCTTCTCCAATATTTGGGTTACTTTGTTTATTACCAATGGTCCTAGATTTGGCAGGTGATTAAAGTAAGACATGAAAGACAGAAAATGCGTTTTTTGTTCATTTCATGTTAATTTTTCATATTTGAACCAATCGCATATCTGTTTTAAATTTCGTTCTGCTTCAATCTTTGAATCTTGCCAATTTTCTCCATCGTATAAGATAGCCATATCATCTGCAAAACCTATGAGCTCTCCTTCAGTTCTGAGTAATATTAGGCTGTTTAGATAAATGTTGAATAAAAGTGGTCCTAGTAACCTAGTACGTTATTGTTATTCAGCAGCTTCTATCTCCTTCAATTTCAACTGATTGTTTCCGATGTGATAGGTAATCCTTTATAAGCTGGTAAGGTGGTCCTCTTATACCACAATAATATAACTTTTGTAATATTTTTTGTGGCATACAGTATCAGACTCTTTTGATAGATCAAGGAAGTTGCATATTATAGGTATTTTTTCATCAAGAGCCTTATAAATATTCAATGTTAGTTTCAGTATATCATCTTCCATGCTGCACCCTTTTTTGAATCCAAATTGGTTATTGGATAGGATCCCATACTTCTTGAAGAATTCTGGTAATTTATTTTTTATGATTTTTCCAAATATTTTAGAAAGATTTGCTAATTATTATTATTATTATTTTTAATTGAAAGAGATGTGAATAACTATGATGAGTAAAGGTCCTAATTTGGTTCCCTGTGGTACTGCACAAGTAATATATGTTTCACGGCTATATCTTTTACCCAGATTTACTTTTTGTTTCCGATCTTGCAAGTAGTTCCCGACTTGATCATATGGTGTGCCTTTGATTCATATGTCCTCTTGTATGTTCAAATGTTGTCTTGTAAAATCTGTAAAATATTAAAAAAAATATTCAATTTTCCAAAAGTCAAGTATTTGGACAGTAAGAGAACAATAACTTTTTATTTCTAAGAATAAGTTGATTTTGAGTCCAATCAATCGTGCATATCAGATATGAATAATACTTTTATACACACAAAACAACCCTCAACCACAAAACTTGAATAATTTTTGATCATATCCATTATGACTATTCTGGAACGGGAACACCGTACAAGTGAATTGATGATCAGAGAAGTGCAGAAGTGATAAATAATGATCTCGCGGAGCAACAATTGAATACCCGGGCTACATCATTTGTCAGGAATATAAAGTGTTAAAAATGAGGGTGCTGGTAGGCAGCCGTAAGCCTCTTGAAGGGTGGAGAATGTCTAATTGTTTCACTTGATCGTCGTTTTTAGATCAAATGTTCTACCATTAAACCCCTGTCCAGCATTTGTCACTGTCGGCATTCGGCATTTCTTACGAAATTGCGGCAATTTTCCAATGATATATGTTTTCCATTACATAAGTCTTTATGAGTAATCTATTTGAAAGGATATGAGAGGGGATTCGAAGGAGTTATTACACGGATATACGAGGTGTTTCGATCAGAAATCTCACACAAAATCTGATGAGTATCATTCAAATCACTTTTTTCACATTGTGAATACATTTTTTTTCGTATCTGCATTCTGGCAGACAATGATTGGAACAATAGCTCCGAAATAGTGTTGAGCAATTTGAGTAAAGTGTATATTTTTTATTCAAAGACTTTATTCAATACCCCAAAATACAACTTAGTACTCGCGAATTTAACACAATACACTTCATTTATTCCACTTCATCTTCAATTGATTCCCAGTTATTCATTACAGATAAAAAGAACATCCATTCTATACTCAATCTTCAAAAATTATTAAGTTTTTCTACCACTTTTTCCTATTGATAAACATTTAAAGTTTTTCTTCTGCAAATCAGTTTGATGTTTGTCATATTTTTCTGGACCTAATTTTTGTTGTCCATTTATAGTTTTCTTCCTATAGTATAATGCTCCACATGAGTAAATAACAACGAGCATATTGGTTTCATTTTGTTCACTTGTTCTCCAAATGGATAATGTGATAGATCATACTATGAGTTTTCAGGAAATATATGGTTTGACCGCTCGATTTTCATCAGAAATTCATTCAATTATTGAAGAAAAGAAAATGAATAAATGTATACCCTCAGAAAAGCTCTTCTGTATTTGTTGTTTCATGTTCTCCTCCTCGGTTATTGTATCTGTTTTTCTCAAACTTGTGAGAGCTTCATGGTACCGCTCGAATCTGCTCAGCCTACTCGAATAGGCGTTTCTTAGGTTCTTCTAGGGCTTCGTTACATATTCTATTGGTCCCATGAATATGATTTCTTCGAATTCTCAATTGTTTTTACCATTTATTGTCCAAAAAAGCGCTTTTCCCAAATACCAGAAGTGTATAACTCCTCTCGACGCGCGTTTCATCAATGTTGGCGTCTTCAGTAGATGAAGTGAACGGTTTTGTTCGTTCTAGATTTATTCTAATTCAGAGGTTACAGTTTTACCTTCGATTATAAATAATAATGTATGAAATCTTCGATCTCTGAATGAGAATGAAACAGTTCGGTTATCTATTGAAAATACTGAATTCTGGAAAATTTCTGACGATGGTAATAAAACACGTTTCTAGAGACGGTATTTTGTTGTAGTGTTGGAAAAGCATTGTTGAAAGATTTTTACGCCAGAGGTATCAATTCTATCTATGGAAGTAGTTCATTTGATGATTATACATATTCTATGGGCCCTGTGGGATTTGTTAAAAATTATAACCTCTAGTCTCCCTCAAACTTTTCCTCAAATTTGAATTTGAGACCTTTTGTGCCTGGTATTTCTATCGTATGAGTCGGGTATACTCTTTCAGCCAATTTTTGTTTTGTGAAAAATTTACTTTACTTTCCTAATACCTTTGGTTGATCTACTAAGAGCAAATCTATTATTTAGAATGCTACTTAGATGTATAGATTAGCACATACTTGTCATTTTCAAGTTGCTGGACTCCATACAAAAGACTCTGGTCAATTTGGAGATTGATAAAGATTTTTCCCATTTGTATTTATCAAAGGCGATGGACGCTATTCAACAATCTCCACTATCTCTGCAGAGCCTGCTCGTCAAAGAATAATATCACAGAAAATGGACTGTGTTTCCCTGTGGCAAAACAAGCGAATGGTTGTTAAAGTTCACTTCATCTG
This sequence comes from Leptinotarsa lineolata, assembly GCA_015342045.1. Taxonomy (NCBI): domain Eukaryota; kingdom Metazoa; phylum Arthropoda; class Insecta; order Coleoptera; family Chrysomelidae; genus Leptinotarsa; species Leptinotarsa lineolata. The sequence continues at coordinate 8,896 of WOGR01000692.1, read as the reverse complement.
AGAGAAGTGAAATACAATTCCGCTACACGTTCGGACTTTCTGATGATCTCATAGTGCCGCCATATTGAACTTGAAGTAAATGGCTCCTACGCCCTAAATTTGAATCAAAATGAAAATATGTGTAATATCGTTAAAAATACAGTTTCATATCTGATCAAATGGTTGAGAAAAATACACAGAGTTCTGTTCAACATTGTTGACTTGGTTGTTTTACGGGTAACCCTGTATAGATTTTCAAATGTTTCATCGTTGAAAATATTGGCTTTGACGATCTCCATCTTGAATTTTGAATTTTATACTTCATGAACAATTGAATGGCGCCGTGTTCAATGATTTCGTTGTCACCCGGTATGATGTACCATTACCTTACTCGTTTCTTGATTCAGAGAAGGAAAGAAGTGAGTACCCGTGCCTGTGCGGAGGCAAGGGCACAGGTCAGTTCTTTATCTTTTATAGAAATTCAATTATAAGTGCTGAAAAGCGTTACCAAAGTGAAAGCTCTTATTCGGAAGCCATCTACAGTAGTTTCCACTATAAATAGACCAACTCAGTTGCACCAGGATAGGAGATACTTCAAACATACCAATAAAACAAGGAATACAGTTTACTGGAGTGTTGCATCCCTGATGTGGAAACATACAGACGAATAAAAAATATTTATTACTCGATATTGAATTCGAACCGTTGCTGTATCAAAAAATTTGGGTGTTCAAGTTCTGAAATGTTTTCACTTTCCAATAGTTACAAAATACAGAGTCTTACCCTAAGCTTTAGTGCACTAAACCTCATAACTCTTGGTTGAAATCCTATTTTCAGAAACGATCAAGACAACTCAAAGCATTTTTTTACACTCCACCAACTAAACTTCTCTGATTCCTGAGATCCGGGACTCCGGTAGTCTCCAGCAGTAGCCATCTCAGACGTAGGGTTCACAATGCGGCCAGACACGTCCACGTGTCGTTGTATTCAATTCATTCAATACATTCCTGTTTTCATGCATTCACTTATTTTTATGCTTTTAGTGGCTCTTATACCTTCATTGATTTTTATGCTTTCACTGATATGACTTTCTCTCAAATCCATAACTATATGTACCTTCAACGTTGGAATTTATCTTGATGCACGATTTTCAAGGTTTTTTTGTTGAATCATCACTAAGTGCTCTTCTTGTGAATCCAGGCACAGAAAAGATCCTTTCAACGTTTCATCGTGAAGACTTGGTTTCAGTTCAGAGCCCATGCAATGTTACCATCTGCTTCATCAGTACTATCAAACATATGCACAGAGGACGTCCACATTACTAAAAGTAGATATCTCTGTACCTCACTTCTCACTCTACGTTAATCACTATGACAAAAAGGGTTTCTATGTATTCAGATTGCACCACAAAAATGGAATGATACAACGTTCAACATGAAACTTCCATAGACAAAACTGAGTATAACCATTTCTTTCAATAAAAGCATGTGTAGTAATCCCCACCACTCCTAGAGATTTTTTAGTGACGAAAGGTATCCACATCGGGAATTATTCAAGGTTAGAACACGTTATTGATTGATGTTTTTTTGAGTCGTGAAGAAAAAATGCAGAGGACAACACATATCACACAGATTCTAGCGAGTCGATAATTGTTCATTTTAAGAACGATGTTTTCATTGACAAATTGTCCTGCATGCATATCAATTTCGATGCAGTAGTCTGTTAGGCATTGGAAGATACGTCCCTAATATACCTTGTACGTGGTTTTTTCTATTTTTAGTATGAACAGGTAGTTTGGTCTCATCACAAATATTGTTCAATTTTCTCAAGTGTCGCAACAAAGGTGGTCCAAATAAATCTCCATAATTTAAAGATTATATACCTGCAGTTTCGTCCTATCCGGACATTTTCAAACTTTTACATCAAACTATCAGTTAGTTTAATGTAAAAGTTTGAAAATGTCCGTTTTCGTTAGAACGCCGTGTATATGATGCAAAGACAGTGACATCCATATTACAGACATATGTCCAATGAAAAATATCGTGAAAAATGATATACTGGGACTGCACATGAATGATTTCAAAAGCTTAGCTCAACAATTCATCTTTTAATAGAAGCATCTGAAGCATTCTCCACCAACTCACGAGAGTTTTGAGCGACAAGCAGTGTCCACGCCAGGAATTGTTTTAGGTGAGAGCACATAATTAATTAATAGTGTTATTTTGAGGCAAGACAAGAGTCCGAAGAGACAATGCAGTCGTCCCGTTAACATCCTCGAGCTGGCAGAACATACAAAGGACTCGTCCTGGGCCTTTGTAGTGACCGACGTAAGAGGACAACAGATACCGCACAGAAAGCAGATGTGACGGCTGTCGCCTCAAGCCACTCTCCTGATGACAGCCCGTTTTGAGATAGGACTAACAACTACTAGTCGGGCAGTCCACTGGGGCCCTTCTTTGGCTATTGAATTAAGCGGTCACTAAGGAAATCACTTCCATTGAAGTGAGAATATTTGCTTAGTGGTTGATTCGGAATGCATGAAGTATTTTGTTTCGGGTCAGAGTCGAGGTGATTGAATAAGACTTCAATCAATTGGAAAATGTAAGGATTGTGTTGGTGCTGTTGGAATGAAATTTTATTAATAAATTACACTAGACAACAAATGGAAAAACAAATTAAGACTAATATTATGATGGCTATACATGAGAGTTTAAAGCATCCTGACTGGGAATTCAACATCGAAAATTTTCCATCACGTATAGATTTTGAGTTATAGTTCTTTTCATTTTATACAAAAATTTTCACATGTTATGGGGAAATATAAGATCAAAACAAGAAAAAAACAATATATTTTGAGGATAACAGATTTTATTTACAATACACATAAAAACATTCAAATGAAATTTTTTGTGCATAACCTTTTTGCAAATGTTGACTTTCATTTATATGTTTCATCGTTTTCCCTCATAAGAAATCAACAATAATCCCCCATTATTCCTGCATCCCATCTGCCTTGGTAACTTTACTCCATTGTCAGTATGTCTTGGTGGAAACTTTCCTCTTGTTCGTCACTAAGAGCACCCAAATTTTTTTGGAAAAAATTGAAATGGGAGTTCAAGAAATGGATTTTGAGAGACATGCGACATCCCATTCTGCAGTTATTCTTCTACAAGTGTTTCCTAATTTTCTACTTTCTTGTTCCCTGAAAACTCCGAAACAATTCTTTTGAAAGAACGCAGCTAATTCAACATTACTTAATTTTTCATCAAACTGGTGATTACTTACTATTTTTCTAATTTGTTGTCCAACAAATATACTGTCGTGAGGCAAAAAACTGTTTGTTTTTGCTTCCCGAGTCTCAGTACAAGCTAGAACCAATTTTCTAGCGCGAAAAATGTAGATTGGGTGCAGATTTTCGTGCGAAACCCATTTCCCGGTTTCGAGTGGATTTTGGCCAAAAAGCTCGGACCTCGAAGGGTCAATGTTCGTGAAATTTTGGCGGGAAGGGCCCGGTTTCCCTACGGCCCGAGTAGCCGAGAGAAAGCTGCGGAGTTAGGGGGTGTTCTTTCTTTTATTGACTCTGGCTGTGGATAGACCTACGGTTTTGTGCTAGACTCTTTCAGTTTTCGTTGTTTGACGAACGTGTGCTGAAGTGTTTGTCCGAGCGAAAAATAATTGTGAAGAAATTCCATTGTTTTTCTCAGAATCATTTAGAACCTGTTTTTTTTTCGCCACGTGGTTAGCTTCACGGTTCCTTTGTGCCCCGCCATTGTGTAAGCTGTACAGGGTGGCTGGTTGTTGTCGGGCTTTCTAGGACAAATTTCCAGCGAGAAAACCGACGAAGTAATCTATGCATGTTTATTGATTTTTTTATAAATATTTTTCTTTATACTTTCTTTACATGGTCACTAGATATTTTTGCTTTGTTCTTCTTGCTCTATTTTTTAATTTCTCTTCACAAGATTATTTCAGATATCATTACTTGATTTTTTTTTACTTGTTTTGTGTTTTGAGATTTCTCTTACAGGGTCATTTCAAATATCGTGACTTTGATTTTTGTTTATTGTTTCGTTGATATAGACTTTTCTTTACAGGAACATTTTAGATAGCGTTACTTTGTTTTATCTGCACGCGTTTTTGAGATTTTTTTTACAGGAACATTTTAGATAACGTCACTTTGTTTTACTTGCACGTGTTTTGAGATTTTTTCTTTACAGGAGCATTTAAGGTATTGTGTTGTGTTTTGTTCTTGTTTGCAGTTTAATTTTGTTTCGGAAACATGCAGACCAGGGCTGGACGAGCACACGCCAATATTTTGAGTAACGCGATAGTTCAAAGTCGCGAGGTCAACTTGTTTGACCAAGCTATTCCGGATTCGGACATTGTTAGTCGCCTGAGTCCGATTTCTCCGGTTCGTGAGAATCTTCCGGAATCTGGATTCCGGGGAAACAGCATTCCACGCACTCCGGTGGAGGCAACTAGTCGGAGGTTGTCTCCGGCTAGGCGTTTAGGTTCTGAATCAGAGGACATCAGTGCCTCGTCTTCGGTCGCAGAGCGACCGGTTCCCGGCTCGACTGCAAGTCGTATAGCCGGTAGAAGCGGAAATTCCGATATGGCAAAGTCTGCAAGTCAGAGTGAAAATCCGGTTGGCCAGGGTATTTTAAATCGGTTTAGGAATTCAAATACGCCTAATACAGAAAGAATAGACAGCAGAACCTATGCCAGAGATCATCAGGAAAGCTATCTTAGGGAAATTGAAATGAAACTGTCGGCTGAGAATAGAGAGCGTCCCTAAGACACAAAGCGAACCCCGATTAGGGCTGTAGGAGTCTGTGGCTTCTACAGGGAGTCGCCGGTGGGCGTAAAACGCGGAAACAGGGTAGTGAAAGTTTGTGGAAACTACGAGGAGTCGCCGGCGGGCGTAAAACATAGAAACGTGGAGGAAGAACAGGTCGTCCGGTGCCAGGCACCGAGATGCACCCAGAAGGTAGTCACCAGGTGCCCCTGGGACGAGACGGGAGCACCGCGAACAGGCGCGCGGCGCGTCTGGAACGAGCGCGGAACTGGCGCCCTGACGGAAGTGTCAGGGGGTGGTGGTAGGCCAGAGGGTAACCCTGAAGGCGAGAGAGCCTTGGGGGTGGTCTCATGGCGGGGCCAGTTAATCCACCAAATTTAACAGTTCAACGAACTAGTCGCGGCAAACCCGAAACCTCGCGTTGCACCCAGGCAGGAGCTGGGCCCTAAAATCCCTGGGGCTCAGGTCTGGGAGGCCAAGAGGCCGCTGCAACGGAAAACAAGGGTGTGCGGCGGGATTGGAGTGCCTCAACACGACGACAGCCCCCACCCCGAAGTTTGCAATATGCATCGTCATATTCTTTGAAGTAGCATTTTACAATAAAAATTGCTACCTATATAATCTATGGCAACATTACAAGTCGAAGCGACCTGAGCAGCCAACCCATATGGAAGATATGCAACCTGGCCAGCCAGACCTACCCCAGTATTCATCTTAAGGAGGGAGGAGTTATGTTCCCGAGTCCTACCCTGCAGCCAACACTTATTCCGGGATGTATTTATGCTGACTTGCTTTCTACCGATACTTTTTATGCTGAATTGCTTTCTGCCAAGAAATATTTGTTATGATAACTTGCATTTTTATCTAGAATACTCTTTCATACCGCATAGACATGTCGTTGTTTGAATTGTATTATAAATATAGGACACTATTTTACTCATTCCAGTTTTGTCACTTGTAACCTGCATTTACAATTTTTATTAAAGCATTGAGAAAAGTGAATTTTTTAGTGTATGAAACGTAAAAGTTGTGAAAGAGTTATTCAATATAAAATTGGTTTCAAAATAAGACAATGCCTCACGAACCACACCACTGCTGAGGCATAGGTTAAGAGCACATCGAATGAATGGTCTGTTATCCTGATGGAAAAGTTCCTGATCATAAAACATTTATGAGTTCATCAACAACAGCCTCCTCGTGTTGTTAATTTACCGAACGTTAAACAAGTAGAATATTTCTGGAAGGATATCTATGAACACCCGAGCCTCTCGACTTAGACACTTCAGCTTTCAGTAGAGAGCTTCGACAGCCTGACTCCAATGAACAACAACCTGTTAACCCCAGACGACGCGACCTCCGGAGAGCTCTTGTAGGTTCCAAGAGCTTTGCTGCTCCAGTCACAGATGGGCTGAACATTTATTGGCGAAAAATAATCCAAGCACCCACCGCCATCTGGTCAGAGTTTTGAACTCCTGACTGAACGGAGAGCGGACTGTTCTTGTCCCAAAAAATAGAGATTTGTCGATTCCTAAGACTTATAGACCGATAACTTGATTGAATTTCTGTTAAAAGTTGTTTATGAGCATCTTATACATACAAATACTCACGGCAGTTGCCGAGTATTTGAACGGATATATGATCAGAGAGGGTCGAAGAGAGGAGTCTGTTGATGTAAAGAGAACCTGCTCATCCATAAATATGTATTACAGGAATCGATACAGTTTAGGCGTAACCTCTCTGTGGCGATTACCTCAAGACATTTGATAGAGAATCGCATGAGCTCATCTTGCATTTGCTTAGATGCCTTGCGGTACCTGACAAATTAATGAGATGCCTTGAACAAATGATACCAGTCTGGGACGAACTAGTATTACCATAACATCTGGTCAGGCTAGAGTCAAAACATAGTAGCCCACTTTCAGAAGAGGTGTGTTTCAGGGCGATTCCCTCAGTCCACTTCTTTTCTGCATCTCACTCTTGTCATTATCCGTTTTGCTCAGAAGTACTTGAGGGGATAACTGTGGCGCCCTCGGAAACCGAAGGCATAAGATCACTCATTTGAAAATGGATAATCTTAAACTTCATGCTTCTGGAGAAGAGAATCTCCATCAGTAGTGGAAGAGTACATACGTGCTAACGATATGAAATTTGGGATAGATAAATGGGCAAGGGTCCATCTTGAAATATGACGATCCGGGAATGTGGCCTGCCGCGGAGAGGATGTGCCGCTCGTAGATGAGGCCTGCCGCGAGGCGCCTGAAACCCTAATGCACTTGCTGTCAGCATGTCCAGCATATGCGGTATCAGCCTATATCCATCGACATAACGCGTCCCTGAGCGTGCTTTATTAACATCTACGGCACTGTCGAGACATCGTTGTTGCCCTACGCTCCCGGGGATATTCAATCCGTTGTATGGAATGGGAAGTGCCGAATTTATTGGAACTATTTATTCTCCACCCTCAAGCTCATACAAGCTGATAACCCTGATATAGTTCTTCTCGACCATCAGAGCAAGACGATATTCGTCGTGGAATTCTCAGCTCCCGGCGAGATGAATATCGTCGAAAAGAGAAGAAAAAATAGATGAAATATCAAGATTTTCTTTTCGAACTCCGCAAACTATCCTGACCACTCTATTAATATGGTCGTCCTGATTATTGAAGTCCTTGGTGTACCTGTATTAATTTGGGGGTTCTGATCACGAATCTGAAGAAATGTTTAGCCTATTTTGCCCCCTAGTATGATTTACCTTAAAAATGGGTTCACTGGATGAATATTAGAAAACATGTGTAAATGGCAATAGAAACCAATTTTATTTTACTATCAAGTAATATCATCAGAATATTTATTGATGTCCTCAATGTTAATATCAATAAACATACTTCAACAAAAACTATTCGAAGACTTCAACAAAAACTATTCGATGACAAATGCTCTCTCGAAATCCGTAACAATGAAAAACAATATGTTCAAAAATCTTGTGAGGAACCCTAATGACATGAAACTCAAAACTGAACACAATACCTACAAGAATAAACTAACTTCACTCCTGAAAAAAAGTAAATTCAAATACTATAATAAATTAATTGATTCAAGCACAAACAACTCGAAGAAATTGTGGGAAATAGTTCAAGACATGACTGGAAACAAGAAAAAACACCGAACAATTGACTCAATAAAAAATGACGTAGGTGAATCGATAACAGATAAAAAGCTAATGGCTAATGTAATGAACAAACAATTTTCTGAAGTAGGTAGTTCACTAGCAAAAAAAATCAAAAAACCTCTCAATTTTGAAAGTCAACACAAAAAGTCAAATAAAACATTCAAATTATCGCCAACTTGCTCAGAGGAAATATCTAACATAACTCCAAACTTGAAAATTAAGAAAGCTGTAGGATCAGACGGCATACGTTCTGAAACTTCGAAAGAAATATCCTCTCTCATTGTCACACCCCTAACCTACATCATCAATAAATGTATCGAGACAAGTACTTGGCCATCAATCTTTAAAAATGCTATCGTCATACCTCTTCACAAAAAAAGTGACAAAACATATATCATCAACTATAGACCAATCTCACTAATATCACATATGTCTAAAATATTCGAAAAACTGTTGAAGAATAGATTAATCTTATTTGTTGATACTAACGAATTACTGTCAGATGTGAGATGGATTTAAAGAGAAAACCTCTACAAAGGATGCGATCTTGGCCCTGACCAATGAAATATATAATGCTCTAAAAGACAGTAACCCGTGTTCATGTATTTTCTTAGATTTATGCAAAGCTTTCGATCCGGTGAGTCATCCTCTACTTTCGCAATCCCTAGCAATAAGCGGAATCAAAAATAGTGAACTGAAACTATTCAAAAACTATCTTTCAAACAGAAAACAGATTGTGAAACTCGAGAATGTGTTCAGTAGTAAGGAATCGGTAGAATATGAGTAAGAGATTTGAGCCGGTTCTTAATGAGAGTGATCGGTGAAAAGCCAAGCAACATTAAGGAAGGTATGATCGATATGTATCAAGTGAAGAATCTCCAAGTTACTTTTTCCCAGACTTTATATTGTTTTTTTTTCTCCATTCAGTTGTCTGTTTATTTCATTTGAGAAGTC
>WOGR01000691.1:0-23511 GCA_015342045.1 Leptinotarsa lineolata | reverse complement strand
CCCGTTGTTTTTTTTTTATTAGACATCCAGATGAAAAGGGGGACACATTCCTGCCTAAGCCAATAGACGATCTAACCGTATAAAAAAACAAACAAGATGAAATGTTCAGTTTTAATAAAGTCAAGAAGATGATAGCACAGTCTGCTATCGAAAGCGCTGGCATATAATGATTAAGGAACTTGGAACTGTATAAAGTGAAAAGCCAGTGACGAGACAATTCCCAGAAACGTTGTGGATCAAAAACACACTTTTGAGTCAACATATCATATATATTATATATTGCACAAATTGCATCATGAACAAAGTACCCAAAATGCAAATCACAGAGACATGTTTCTGGCTCATTGGCCTCATCATTACGTTGTAGCTAGGTGCAATACAACATACAACTTTATTAACTATGTTGTCTCTACAAGTTATTCGTTAGTTTTTTTAAACCTTCCATTCAATGAAAAAATGCTATCCGATGATTGTAATTGTACAATTATATACTTTTTACTGTACTCACCGCCAATCTTCAACTTAGATGAAGTCTTTAGTTGATACTTCTCAACTGTACAGCTGTATTCGAACTCATCCTCAAAGGTGGTGTTGTGAACTATCAATTTCCTCACTCTTTGTTCTTCGTGTATGGAGTATCTTGACGATTTCACTATACGTTTGTTGTTTTTGAACCAGGTCACTTCTACGTCCTCTTTCGACAGTTCTACTTCGAATACGGCGTCCGTGTTAATTGGAACGATGATACATTCTGGTAGAGGCCTGATGAATGTACATGATGGAACTTGTACCGTGAGTCTTGCTTTTGAGGATTGGGTACCGACCTAGAAGTTGAAGAAAGTTATAGATATGTATTAGGTGAGTTTCAATCAAACTCACCTCGCAAGAATATATGCCTTCATCTTCTCGCTCGGTGTTGTAGATTTTCAATTTCTGCCTCTTACCATCGATGGACAGTTGCATGTGTTCAGAGAACTGTATTTCTTTGCCATCCTTGTACCACCTTGCAAGAGCATCACCCTTGGATAGCTCGATTTCGAAAACAGTCTTATCGCCTTTATTGACAGTCTTATCCTGGAGTGGTGAGATGATCTCGGGAGGAAGTTCAATAACCACAACCTCCGCTTTACACTCATCGTCAGCTAGTATGCAAGTGTATTCACCCTCATCGTGAATAGAGGTACTGCGTATAAGAAGTTTTCTCACACCTCCTCTGCTCTCCACTTCGAACTTATCATTATCTTCCAGAACTGCTCCGTCTTTACACCATTTGACTTCAGCCGTATCTGATGTGATCTCAACCTCCAGAATGGCGGTGTCTTTCTCTGTTATCTCTAGGTCCTGCAACCTCCTGACGAATTCCAGCTTTCTCTGCTTGACCTTGACGGTAGTTTCGGTCTTCTGGTTTTTCACAGTACATTTGTATCGACCTTCGTCGTTCTGGCTGATATTTTTGATGAGCAGTTTGTGAGTGCGACCATCTTGAACCACAACTCTGTGATCCATGCCGCTGATCTCGGTGTTGTTGTACCACCATTTCGTCCTAACGGAATGCGATGTCTCACACTCAAGCTCGATGATTTCACGTTCTGAAGTTTCGTAGACTTCCTTAAGGGTTTTCGTGAACTTGACGGTGTCGACATCGATTGAAACTTTGGCACCGTGTGAAGCTCTACCAAGACGGTTGATGGCCACGCACTTGTAGTCACCAGTGTCTAGTTCGGAGTTGGTTTCTTTCATCGACAGCTCTACGTTTTCGCCATCGTAAATGATTTTTATTCTTTCTGAAGACTCAAGAGGTTCGTTGTTACGTAACCAGTAGACTTCTGGGGTGGGGTTGCCCGTAACTTTCGCCCTGAGGACCAAGGGGCTCTTCTCCGGAACGTTTTGTTCCTCGAATCGTTCTATAAAGAGTGGAGGTTCTTCGTTTTCTGCAAATTCTGAAAGGATGATTGAACTATGAGTATCTCTTTTTGGGGTGGAATTTGCAAAGACAGAAGTAAAGCGACAAGCGACAGCGGAGAGAAATGAAAGAAGGTTAAATTAAATTGGTTTATTGATAATATACTTCATTATTCACAAATATGAACTCCTTAAGTCACTTTAGGTGAATGAGATTATCGAACTTATTTAACGAATTTCCACGAATTAACAGCATTTTGAAAATAGATGTTGAAATAGACTTGACATGCTTCAGAGAACAGATGATATATTTCCAAGTCGAACCAATTCAAACGATGTAATAATCCGGCAAAATTTATATTTGGTGGCTGAAGATGAAATGAGCGACTGTTAATAACCAGCCAGTCAGGATGCACGTTTGCGAAGAAAGGTAGCAAAGATGGTGAATGCACTGAACATCAATTGGCTCCGAATCAGTTGTGGTGTACTCGAATCATTGGTACGAAATTAGTTCAGGAAACGAATCGGTATTGACTCAAAAAGTCTTGTTTTATTTACTCGTACCAGTTAGGAGCTGAACCGTCAATATTCTAAGCATAAAAGCATAATAAAACTGAAAAAAAAAGAAAAAATAAGCGCCAGAACAAAATGCGACAGCAAACTGAATCCAGTTGTATCCGAGAGCTACCGAATGTTTTTGGTACTGTCGAATACAACTGAAATAAAAACCAACTCACCTTCAACTGTCAAGTGTGCGGATGTTTCAGCAATACCTACTGGATTCTCAGCTTTGACAGTGTACTTAGCCGTATCATTTTTGGAAGTTTTTATAATGGTTAACTTGTAGGTGTTTCCTTCCTTCTTTGGTTTTGGCTTTGTTATAGGTTCATCGTTTTTAAACCATTTCACATTTGGTTCTGGGTTACCCACAATGACAGTTTTGAGAGTTATTGTCTCATTCTTTCTCACTGTGAGAGATGTGAGTGGTTCTATGACTTCCGGCCCTTCTTTCTCGTCTGTGAATACCTTCAGAGTAAACTCAACAGAAGCTTCTCCTTCCCTGTTCTTAGCAACGATTTTGTAGTGACCTTCTTGTTTCTTGAGGACCTTCTTGATTTTCAGTATGGTCTTAAAAGTGTGCGTTTCTGAAGTGGACACTATTGTGACGTTACCCTTTGCGCTGACTCGTTTACCGTTTCTGTACCATTTGATTTCTGGTTCAGGTACCCCGACTAGAGTGCTGTCAACCACAACGTCTGTTCCTTCTGGAACACATTGGGGTTCAGGCTTGGTAGCGAAGATAGGTGGAATGCCTTCGAGTATGTCCGCGAGGGATGAGGTTCGGGATACACTTTTCCTTGAAATTGTCGTCAAATCAGAACCGTGCGACGACAAGGGATACTCTACTATGAGCTCTGTCGTGCTAGAAGCGAACCCTGCGGAATTTTTGGCGACGCAAGTGAAGGTACCAGCGTCTTCCGGGAAAACTTCCTTTATTATGAGTGTAGCTACGTTGTCTTCGTCGTAGTACATTTGGAAGTCCGTGGATGTTTTGATAATGTGGGTTTGCCTGAACCAAGTGATTTGGGGTCTAGGGAAACCTTCGACCTTGCACTCGAAGTGAACTGTGTATCCATCGGGAGTGACTACGGGTTGTAGCTTTTTGACGAATTTGGGAGCTGCGGCCTTCTCTGGCGACTTTGATTCTGAAAAAAAAGATGCATTTACAAAAAGAACCACGTGCAGTAGAATATAACACTAGTAAATTGAGTGAGACTTTCTGGATTTTGGATCGTCTTTCGTTTCTAAACGTTTCGACATATGAAACCAATTAGTATGATATATTGCTGTAGCTAAGATAGAGAGGCTGAAGCACATGAACCAATAACTATTTCTCATACCTCTAACTGTTAGAGTAATGATATTTTTCATTCAGGACGTTCTTCCAATCGCTCCGATTATCACGGAGATCATGGTCATACCATCTCAAGGATTATTCTCCACAACTTTGGAGTAAGTTATCATTGCGTTCTACAGTTGCTTTTCCAGTCACTATAGTATAATCTCATGAAGTGAAATGGATAGAGAATTTGCTGGTAAAGTCCTGTACTCGAATCTCAGAACTTATTCAGTGGGCATTCAAAGAATTTTAACCAATAACCTCGCTTCACACCAAGGGGGTAATGATCATTAGGCCCGTGAATTATGTGTTCTAAGCAGAGTAGCGGACCAAGAATGACATCCTTTAGTATTTGTATGTGTAAGATTTATGTTGTTCTAAGGCAACCCATGTGGTAGGGCAGAGTAAATCAACCACCACCAAAAACTATTAGTCTTACTTGCATGATTTTGTCGTAGATGATTGGAACTATTAACTTGTTATTTACTCGATTTGTTGTTCATTTCGTGAAAATGCAGCAGGTGCTTATACAGGCACATTATAATAGTGGGTATAGGCCGGTTTCAGCATAAGTTCGAAATATCCACTTCTTCACTTTCAGTTGCATTCATTGCACCCTGTGTAGACGGGATCAGGTTATTAACCAAATATTGTTTCATCAAAATACATTTTAAGTGTATATTTTTTTAGTGACGAATCCAAGAAAGGCTCAAAGAAAAATTATTATTTCATGTAGCGTCTACTATTACTCAATTCATTCAGGACTTTGTTGAAAAAAATAACATTTTTAATCTCTGTTATTAAATAACGCGATTGTACCAATATATTTCCACTCTCTAATAATGAGGCACGGAATCTGCAGTAGAAATAATAATGATCATAATAATCACACAGATAACTATAACAATGATAATAATTTGGAATTAATGTTTAATTATTGAAAATATTGGATTCCTGAAAAAGTGATAAGTAAACTTTTGATAATCATTTCAAAATATGTTCTTATTAAGCCCTGAAAATTAATCAAATATAATTCGAAACATTGCCAAATCCCTTTTCTTCAAGTCTACTGATCATCTGCCAATCATATTCAAAATATTGATACAAAATTATAACACTCTTAATCAAATGAAGTTCTTTGAATGCTTGTTTGTTGAATTGTTTCGTAGCAAACAGTGACTAGAGGGATGTACTTTACTAGTCTGCACATGCGACCATGCTGAATCACAGTAAATTGATTTTTTGCTACGAATCTACTTAAATTCCCTAATAAAAAACTCAATTTTGCGACCTAGGGCACCCTGTATTTCGGATATATAAACTCAGCTCACTTTCAAATACTGGTAGCTTATCAATTTTCTCGTTGAGTTTCCTTTGAACGTATTTCGCATATGCTGGTTCACTCATGAGAATTTTGGCAGGCACCCAACCAGTTTCTTCGGTTAGGTGTTTCTTCACCAGCCACCAGTCTGCGTCTGGCGTTTCGATCACATATACTTTCTCGCCTTCAACCATATCGATTGCCTGATCTGCTTCCGCCTCGTAAAAGGTGATTGAATAGAACAAATCTCCGGTCTCAACTTCCTCCTCGTGAACGACTTCTTCGACAATCTCTTTTTCTTTCGTGATGCTCAGTGTGACGGCTTCTAAAAACGATATTTTTAGTAACAAAAAATTCACACTTATTTTTGTCAACTCACCTTGTTCAAAAGTGACGGATTCCTTCCTTTTCGGTTTTACTGTAACATATTCTTCTTCGTACTCGACTTGTTTGACTGGAGTTTTCAAACTAACTTCTTCTTCATTTTCTTCGACTACTGAGTACTTCCTGGACGGTCTTCGTTTGAACGCTACGTGGAAGCTTTCCGAAACTTCATCTTCGTCAAGGGGCAGCTCTTCAGCATCACTTCCTTCGTCTATTATTTCCTCTATAGTCGGACCTTCTTCTTCAATTTCTTGAGTTATTTTAACAGTATCCTCTGCCGCTTCTTCGGAATAAGTAAGGGGCTTTTGTTTCTTCAATTTTACCCTAGTTGAAAGAGATATCTCTTCTTCAGCGTATGAATCCAGCGATATTTTGAATTCCTGTTCGACATCTTCCTTTGTTTTCGTCGTCCTCGGTCTGAAAGTGACCGTTTCTACCTCGGTGAACTCAGGAATATCGGGCTTAGATGGTTTTCTTACTGGTTTCAATTTTTTTATTGTAATCTCTTCAGAATGTTCTTCGATGGAAGGTTTTCTGGTAAGAGGTTTCTTCGCGGTGAATTGAACCGTTTCTTGATCTGGCTCCTTGTCTTTTCTCAAAATAACTTCTTCGTCTTCTTCGGGAGCCTTTTGAGGTTTCTTCAATTCAAATACTGCTTCCTCATCATCAGATTGTTCTTTTATATCAAGTTTTTTGACTGTGATTTCGTCAACTTCTTCTTCCGCAGGTTTTTCGGACTTGGGCTTAAGTTGGATTTTTGCATCCACTTCTTCCTTGGTCTCCGGTGTTGGTTCTGTTTTCTTGATAGTTACTTCGACACTATCTTCTGTAATGGATTTCGGTTTCTTTTTGGATTTTGGTTTTTTCACTGTTATTTGTGTTTCTTCTGTTACCTCTGGTTCTTCAGGTTTTGGTACGATCACTTCCTCTTTATCTTCTACCGGAACAAACTTTCTAACTGTTACTTCAGCTTCTTCTTCGGCTTTTGTTTTTTCTTTTGGCTTTTTCACTGCCAGATCAGTTTCATCCTCCGTAGGAGGTTTGATTATCATCTCTTCTGTATCGTCTTCAGATGGAATTAATTTTTTTACTGTAACCTCAGCCACACTATCATCTTTTGTTTCAGGTTTCCTCTTCGGTTTCTTAATAGTCATTTCCAAGGCATCATCAACGGAAGGTTTAGTGACATCTTCTTCATCTTCTCCGACAGAGACGAATTTATTAATTGTTACTTCAGCATCATTTTGGTCGTCTATTTGAGGTTTCTTTTTGGGCTTCTGAATAGTTATTTCGGTTTCTTCTTCAATCGGGGGATTTATGGTAACTTTCTCTTCTTTGCTATCTTTAACAGAAATTAATTTTATTACTGTAACTTCAGCTTCAGCTCCATCTTCTACTTGAGGTTTCTCCCTAGGTTTTTTAATTGTAATCTCTGCTTCTTCTGCAGCTTCTTCTTTATCATCTTCAATAGGAATAAATTTCTTTACTATAACTTCAGCTTCACCTTCATCTTTTATTTGAGGTTTCTCTCTGGGTTTTTTAATCGTTACCTCTGCTTCTTCTACAACTTCTTTATCATCTTTGAAAGGAGTGAACTTCTTTACTGTGACTTCAGCTTCACCTTCATCTTCTATTTCAGGTTTCTTCCTAGGTTTCTTGATAGTAACTTCTGCTTCTTCTTCAACGGAAGGTTTTGAAATTTCTTCATTGCCATCTTCAACAGAAATTAATTTTTTCACAGTAACTTCCGCTTCATCTTCTGTTTGGGGTTTCTTCGTAGGCTTCTTGATAATAATCTCAGCTTCTTCTTCAGCGGGAGTTTTATTGGCAACTTCTTCCTCATTATCATCTCCATCAGGAATTATTCTCTTCACTGGAACTTCAGCTCCATCCTCGTCTTCTACTTGTGGTTTCTTTTTAGGTTTTTTGATAGTAACCTTCGATTCATCTTCGACGGGAGGTTTAATGGTGACTTCTTCATCCTTATCATCTTCAACAGGAATCAATTTCTTTACTGTTATTTCATCCCCATCTCCATCTTCTTGAGGTTTTTCTTTTGATTTTTCGATAACTTCTTCTGTCTGTTCCTCAACTGGTGGTTTTACAATTATTTCTTCTTCTTCCACAACAGGCACGACTTTCATAATTGTTATTTCTGCTTCACCCTTATCTTCTTTTTGGGGCTCTTTCTTGGGCTTTTTGATAGAAACTTCCTCCTTATCTTCAACTGGGGGTTCAGTTATTAATTCTTTCTTCTTTGTGACTGTAATTTCAGCCTCGACTTCATCTTGTACTTGCGGTTTCTTTTTGGGTTTTTCGATTGTTAAATTTACCTTCTCTTCAGTGTCCACTTCTTCAGTTTTGCCCTCATTTATTGGAATAACCTTCCTTACTGTTACTTCGGCTTCTCCTCCATCCTCTTTTCGTGGTTGAACTATAGGTTTCTTCAGAGTTACTGCTACCTCATCTTCTTCTTCCTTATCGGGAACAAATTTCTTTATTGCGATTTCACTTTCGTCTTCCACTTCAGGTTTCTTTTTAGGTTTTTTGGCAGTCACCTCCTCTTTGTCTTCAGCAGGTGGTTTTATGACAACTTTTTCTACATCTTCAACTTCGGACTTCTCTTCAACCTCTGTCTTCTCAGGTTTTTTATCGATAATTTTTTCTGGCGAAATTTTTTTGACTTTTTTAATTTTCTTTTTGTGCTCTTCTTCAGGTTCAACTTTTTCTTGGTCGGGTAATTTATCCTCTTCCACAACAGCCTCAATTTCTGAAGGGTGTTCAAGAACTTGAGAAACTTCATCTTGGAGTTTTTCGATGGGCTTTGGTTTTTCTTTAGCAGTAACTTCTGCAACATTGGCATCTTCTACAAATGTCTCGTTTTCTGTCAATTCTTCAGTAGCTAATTCTTTAGAATCCTTCTTGGAAACCTCGGGTACTTCTGATACTTCCTTCGGAGATTTTGCTGCTTCAGGTTTCGTTTTCTTCACTTTCTTTTGTTTGGTGACCACTTCCTCTGTTTCTTGTGGTTTTTCGATAAGTGGTTCCAATACAATTTCAGCTTCAACAGTAGTATCAGAAATTTCTGTAGGAGCTGGTACTTGTTTGTCGATAATGATATTTTCCTCAACAGTTTCTGATTCTTCTTGTTTTGGTTTGAATGATACGACAGTGACTTGTTCTTCTTCTGTTGGTTCAATCGACTTTTTCTTTTTCATGATAACGGTATCCATAGAAATATGTTGTGATATCTCTTCAGGAGTTTCTTCTTTTGGTTTTCGTTCTTTTTTGACTTTGGTTGATTTCTTCTTCTGTTTCTCCACATCCGCGTCTGTTTCCAAACTTGTTTCTCTTCCTGTGAGAGGTTTTTGTGGTAGTTCTTCAGTCCTTTGGTCGATTTGATCTTCAGATTTTTTGAATGGTTTCAGAGTTACTTCTTCAGGCTTATCTTCGGGCTTATCTTTCGAAGGAATTCGTAATTTTATATCATCAGTTTCTTTCTCTGTCATATCCTTTGGTTTACCTTTCTCAAGAGTAGTTTCAATTGTTTCCGGGGGGATTCTTTCTTTTTTCTTAGGTTTGTACTCGGACTTGGGTTTTTCAGACGTATATCTATCGAGCTCTTCTATTTGTGTCAGCTCTAATTCTGTTTTATCAGGAATCTCTCTCTCTAGATCGAAAGATTCAAATGGCGGAATATCAGGCTTTTCTGTTGGTTTTTCATCTTTTATTTTAGCTTCTTCATCTTTTACAGACTTTTCCTTGACAACATCCTCTGGTAGTAAGTCGGTTTCCATAGTTGGTACCTTTTTGAGTTTAACAACTTCTTCTTCATCTTTTTCATCGGGCGCTTTACCCTTTCCTCGTTTTAGAGGGAATGTGGTTTCCTCAACATCCTCTGGCTTTTGCTTCGGCTTTCTCTCATACTTGAAAGCTTCGTCAACTTTCTCAGGCTGGGATTTCTTCAGTTCTTCGAATTCTTGATCTAATTTTTCTAGATCTTGAAGTTCCTTGTCTACATCCTTCAGCTTCCTTCGTTTGGTTTTTATAACTTTTTCGGCTTCTTTAACGTTCCTAGAAATAACTCCATTATCACGTTTTGTATCTAACAGTGTCACTTTGGATGTCTGTATTATTTCTGTAGTTGGTGGAAAATCGATATAGTTTATTCGACTCTTCAGTTTGAATTTGGGCATTTTCACCTCAGATTTTGGTTTTATTGGCTTTTTGGGCTTCTTCACTGGTACCTCTTCTAATTTCACGACTTCAGGAACCTGTTCTCTGTCTGTTATTTTTTCATCCATTGATGGTTTAAGTTCTGGACTCTTTTCTTCTAATGATGTATCTTGTGGTGCTTTTTCAGGTTTCTTTTCTTCATGCAGTAATTCGCTTATCTCTTCAATTTCTTCTTCGGATTTCGTTTTCTGTTCTGGTTTTTGATCAGCACTTCTGGGTTTTTTGATAATTTTCTTTTTCTTCATTATCGTCTTGGTTACTTCTGCTTGTTCCTCTTCATCATCCTCAGATTCTGGTTTGATATAAATTACCGTTTGAGTAGGTTTGTCTATTTCCTCGACTCGTATCTTCATTTCTGGTTTTTCATCCTCTACTTTCTCGACAGGTTTCTGTTTGATTTCTTTAAGTTTACCTATTGGTTCATCTTTGCTCGGAACTTCAACCTCGACATCAATGTACTCTTCCTTCTCCACTGGTATTCTGTCGCTCTCTTCTTTTTCAGGCCTCTTTTCTTCATCAGTTGGTGGTTTTGCGATGGTTTTCTTTTTCTTCTTTACTGTCTTTTTGATTATTTCTTCTTTTATCTCCTCCTCATCCTCTTCTGACTCTGGTTTGATATAAATTACCGTTTGAGCAGGCTTTTCTATTTCTTCAACCCGAACCTTCATTTCCCTCTTTTTATCAGTTTTCTCAAACGGTTTCAATTTTCTTTCTTCAGGTTCGTCTTTTGGTTCAACATTGGTTGGTATCTTGGGCTTGATATCAGTTATCTCTTTCTCCTCAACTGGTATAGCTTCACTTCTTTCTTTGAATTTTGTTTCATCTTCTGGACTCTTCTCATCAGTAGGCTGTTTAGTGATGACTTTTTTCTTCTTTACAATCTTCTTGGTTGTTCCTTCTTTTGTCTCTTCCATACTATCTTTATCAGACTCTGGTTTGATATAAATCACAGTTTCAGTAGGGATTTCAACCTCTTCTATTCGAACCTTCATATCAGGGCTTTCATCTCCTATTTTTTCAGATGGTGTAATCATTGGTAATTCTATTGGTTCAGTTTTTATTGGCGAGCTGACTTCGACTACAACTTTATCTTCTTTCTCAACTGGTTTCGCTTCAAGTTCTTCTTTGGGTTTTATTTCTTCTTCCGGTTCGTTCTCGTCAGCTGGCGGTTTTTTGATAATTTTCTTTTTCTTCACAATCTTTTTGGTTTCTCCTTCTGGAACCTCCGTAGTTTCTTCCTCGGAATCCGGTTTAATATAAATTACCTTTTGGGTGGGTTTTTCGATTTCTTCAACTAGAACTTTCATTTCTTCTCTTTCTTCCATTTTCTTGAATGGTTTGAGTTTAATACCTTCCGGTTCATCTTCTGGTTTATCTTTTCTAGGTATCCTAAATTTCACATCTACATCATCCTCCTCCTTAGGTGGTTTTGGTACCCCTTTCACTAAAATTGTCTCTTCCACTTCAGGACTAGGCTTCATTTTCTTCTTCTTCACATACTTGGTTTTGGGTTTGGGTTTTTCCTTTTCTTCACCTTTCTCATCTTCAGGAGATGAGTATTCAATTTTCTCTGGTTCATCTCGATCCAGATCAAAAGGTTCAAATTTGATGCGTTCTCCTGTAGTTGGGACTTTTTCAGAAGGTACAGCTTCTTCTTTCTCTGGTTTCGTTTTAGATTTAACAATTTCTTGTTCCTTTTCTTCTAATGGCTTTTGGGTAATCTTTTTGAGTTTCATGGGTTCATCAATTTTTTCTATTTCCTCTGGTATTTTTCCTTTTCCTATTTTGATCGGTTTTATTTCTTCGTTTTCAATCTCGGTAACATCTTTAGGCGTTCTCTTGAATTTAGGAGCTTCATCCTTTTGTTCCGGTTTGGGTTTTTCGGTATCTTCAATCTCCAAATCAACTTTTTCGAGTTCTGGAGTCGCATGCTTCTCATCTTTGAGCTTTCTACGCTTCGGCTTTTTTATTTTCTCAGCCTCTTCTATATTTCTAGATAGCACTCCTTTATCTCGGATTGTATTCAGTTCTGTGATTTGTAGTTTTTGCAAAATCTCTGTCAAAGGCGGAAAATCAATAAAGTTGATTCTGCTTTTCAGTTTGAGTTTCGGAATCTTAACACTTTCTTCTTCTTTTTTAGCTTTGATCTTTGGTGTTTTGAGTTTAATATCTGCCAGGTTGATTTTTTCAGAGACAATTTCCACAATTTTTGGTTTTTGCGCAATGACTTCTACTTTCACTATTTTCATGAGAACTGGTTTTTCTTTTTTAGGTTTCACTGTTTTTTTTCTGTATTCGCTGTCTACCTTTTCGGGTTCAGCTTTTTTGAGTTCTTCGAATTCCTTGTCCAGCTTTTCGAGTTCTTTGATTCTCTTAACATGTTTTTTACGTTTCGGTTTCACTGTCTCTGCTTCCTCAACATTTCGGGAGAGTATGCCATTGTCTCTGTATAACGGGGCCATTTCTATGATTTTGGCATGTTGCTCTTTTTCTGTAAGCGGTGGGAAATTTTCAAATTTGATTCGGCTTTTCAGCATTATTCTTGGTACTTTAGAACTGGGAATGGTTTCCTTTTTGACCACTTTGGGTTTTTTCAGTTTTACTTCTGCGAATTCAGGAATATTTTCGGTGATGACAGGTCTTTGCGGTTTGTTGGCAGGTATATGCTCGATAATCGATAAAAGGGGTTTTTCTTTCGGCGTTGATAGAACTTCAACTGTTTTGGTTTCATCGATTTGAGGTGCTTTCTTGGGTTTCTTCTTTTTGATTGTTTTAGTTTTGGTCACATCTTCGATTGTTTCTTCCCTCTCGTTTACGGGCATTTGAGGTTTCTCTGGTAATTCAGACCTTGGAATTTCATCGGGTTCTTGTAAATTATCTTTAGGCAAAACTTCTTCCAGATTTTTTACTTCTAAGATTTCTGGTTTAGACTTCTCTTCTTTTATTTCATCCGGAATATCCTGTACCACTATGTCTTCAGAAGGTGAAACTTCTTTTAGCTCCTCAGGCTTGGATTTCTTGATTTTCTTCCTTTTCTTTACTGTGGTGGTTATATCTATTTCTGAATCTTTTACAACGACGCCTTCTTGGAACTTGATGGATTCCTCTTGAGTTACTTGCTCATCAATCTCTTCTTTTTTAATGAATGGCTTCAGTTCAGTTCTATCAGGTGTTTCTTCAAGTTTATCTTTCTGTTTATATTTCAGTGTTACTGTAGGTTCATCTTCTTTTCCTTTCGGTTTACCTATACCCTTCTCTAAAGTGGTTTCAACTGTTTCGGGTTCGCGCTTTTTCTTGAGTTTTTTGGGTTTAGTTGGCTTCTTTTCATCCTCAGCGAGCTTTTCTTCTTGTACAATTTCTGAAGGTTCATATATTTCTCTCTCTGGCACATGATCCTGTAAGTCATCTTCCTTGAAGGGTTCTAACTCCACCGCAACATCTTCCTTAACTTTAGATGGGACTTTCTTAGGCTCAATTGCTTTCTCTGCTTGTAATTCCTTAGATTCAGATACATCAGTTTTATTCTCAGGAACTTTTTTCAGTTTGATTACAACATCCTCTTCTTTGACTTCAGGAACTTCCCCCTTTCCTATTTTTATTTTCTGCACTTCGTCCGTTTCTTTTGGTTTTTCTTTGGGAGCTTTCGCGTATCTATATTCATCGTCGACTTTTTCCAGTTCCCGTTTCTTCAATTCCTCGAGTTCCATATCTAACTTTTCGAGATCTTTAAGTTCTTTGTCGACATGCTTGACACGGACACGCTTTTTCTTGGGAACTTTTTCAGCTTCTTGAACGTTTCTTGAAAGAACTCCATTTTCTCTGTAAACTGGAGGGAGTTCCTTGATGATTGGAAGTTTTTCCGATTCAGTCTCTGGTGGAAATGGAAGACGAACTATTCGGCTCTTGAGTAGAAATTTGGGTAGCTTGGATACCTTTGAGTCTTTCCTTTCTGGTATTTTTGGCTTTTTCAGCTTTATATCTGCCAGTTTGACAGGTTTTTCAAGAGGTGTGATGATCGCATGCTGTTCCGTCGATGGTTTTTCATCAGCCACCATCAGCTGAGGTTTTTCGTGTGTTTCAGGTGTTTCTGTTGCAGGAGTATCGTCTTTTTTCATTTCTTCAATGAGAACTTCTTCAGGCTCGTCCTTCGTGACTTCTTTAGGAGTTTTCTTTTTTCTTTTAACGATTTTTGTCTCGATTGTTAATGACTCTGAAACTACTTGTTTCTCATCTACTTCTTCTGGTTTCTTTGATATTTCTTCGGTCTCCTCTGGCTCAGTTGCAACGGCTTCTTCAACAACTGGAATTTCATCTTTTTCTAAAACCTTTTCTTCCGATATTTTTTCCTGTGATTCCTCAGGCTCCTTAATCACATCTTCCGCAACTTCCGCTGGGATACTTTCTTTGCGTTTTATTTTCTTTACAATCTTTTTCTTTCTCAATGGTTTGTATTCGGTTGGTTCAGGTATTTCGGTATCTCCGATCGTTGTGGGAATTTCAGCTAATTTTAGCTTATCCTCTGTGGTAGTTTCTAAGTGAATTTCACTATTATCCTTCTTGAACGGTTTTAAAGTAATACCTTCTGGCGTTTCCTCTTCCTTTGGTTTCTGCTTGTATTTCAGCTTAATATCTTCATCTTCCTCCACGGTATCAGGCTTAGGTTTTCCTTTGATGATGGCAATTTCATCTTTCTCAAGCATTGGCTTTACTTTCTTCTTTTTGGAAACTTTTATCTTCTCAGGTTCCGAAACTTTGTCTTCAACTTCATCGGTAATGCTAGGTTCGTATTCGAGTTTAGTAGGAGACTCTCTATCGATATCGTAAGGTTTGAACTCGAGTCTGTCTGTTGGCACTTCTTCTTCTTTTAGTTTCTTTTTGCTGTCGATTTCTTTTTCAATTTTCACCAGCGTTTTGGGTTCTTCAACATTTTCCACTGGCTTTTGCGGAACCGATTTCAGCTTCACTTCCTCTTTAGTGTCACTTTCTTCGGGAATTTTTCCTTTTTTAGGAATAATTTTCTTTGGTATTTCTTCTGGTTTTGGTTTCTCCTTTGGCTTTTTCTCTACTTTAAAATCTAAATCAACTTTTTCCAGTCTGTTTTTCTTCAGCTCTTCTAGTTCAAGATCGAATTTTTCCAGATCCGGCAGTTCGAGATCTTTGTCTTTCAGTCGACGTTTCTTGGTTTTGGGTACTTTTTGGGCTTCTTGTACATTCCTCGACAATACACCATTATCTCTATAAACGGGTTCAAGTAACGAGATCCTGGGTAATTTCTCTTGCTCGCCAAGAGGGGGAAAATGTATGAATTTAATTCTACTTTTGAGTAAAAATTTGGGTAATTTCACACGATCCTCTTTTTTCTGAGGCATCTTCAGCTTACGAAGTTTAACCTCAGCTAGAGTAGGTACGGACTTACTGTCTACAATTTTCACTTTCTGAGGTTTGATTTCTTTTCGCTCAAGTGGCATCAAAACAGATATCTCCCGTCTTAGTTTTTCTTTCTCCCCCACTTCTTTCTCCAAATTTTTTTCAGATTTAATAGTTTCGTCATCTGGAAGCTCAGGCTTGTCTTTTGTCTTTTTCTTTTTCATTTTCTTCATTTTAGGTTTCTCAGGTATCGACTCGATTTCAATAACCACACTTGTTTCTGGCTTTTTACCCTCTTCTTCAACAATAACGATCTGTATTATCTCATCTGTGTTTCCTTTCGGTTTCTTAAAAGTTCGCTTTCTGATTACACGTTCGGGTTGTCCTTCTAGAAGATTCGACTCCGTTATTGTGACTTCTTCAGGTAACTCTTCTATGTAAACAGGAATGAAAGTTTTGTGTGAGGGTATATCTTCAAGTACATCTGTAGGAATATCTCGCTCCTCTTCAACAACTGTCGTTTTCGGCAGTTTTCCTTCTTCCTGAACTGTCAAAATTTCTGTTGATTTCTCCTTTTTGCCCTGCCTCTTTTTGATTACTTTCTTTTTGATCACCTGTTTTGTTGGACTACCCTCTTTAGGAACATGCTCAATGATCTTCACCTCTTCAGGTAGTTCCTCGATGTACACTGGCTCTATTGAAGGAATTTCTGTGATGAAATCTTCATCATCAATTTCTTCTATCGTTACCGAGCTTTCTGGTTGTTTGTTTTCTTCTTCCACTGTGACGATTTTTATTATTTCTCCACCTTTGTCCTTGCGCTTTTTCATAGTTCGTTTTTCAATAACTTTTTTGATTGGTTTGCCTTTTTCGTCTGGCTCTTCGAAGACTTGAATTTCAGTTGGTAACTCTTCAACAATTATTTCTGGTATTTTTGTTGGCATTTTTTCAATGACTGGAACATATACTTCCTCTATTACTACTGAGGTTTCAGGTTCTCTACCTTCTTCTTCTACAGTATATATAGTAGTGGTTTCTTGCTTGCTTCCTCTCCGTTTTTTGATGATTCTTTGCTTTACTTTTGTCTGTTTCGGACCCTTCGGAGTGATTTCCTCAATGAGCTTAACATCTTCTGGTAGTTCTTCTATGTAAACTGGTTCTTCTTTCTGTAGCTCATTTTCACTAACATCAATTTCCTCAATAACTACAGACGTGTGCGGAAGTTCGCCTTCCTCTTCTCGAGTTATTATTTCAGTATTTTCTTGTTTACTTCCTCTGCGTTTCTTGATTACCTTTTTTCGTATTATTACGGTTTTTGGACCTTTTTCCGTTGGTTCCTCAATAATTTCTATCTCCTCTGGCACCTCTTCTACTATTGTTACAGATGTTGTTTCTTCACGCATATCAGAGTCTGTCATATCTATTTCTTCTGTGACCACAGTTGTTTCCGGTTTTTTGCCTTCTTTTTCAACTGTGCGAATTTCCGTAACTTCTTCTTTTTGCCCTATTCGCCTTTTAATTATTCTTTTCCGTACTACAATTTCTTCTGGTTCACCATCTTCAGTTTGCGACTCGATAATCTGGACAAACTCTGGCAGTTCTTCTGCATACTGGGGTATATATTCTTCTTCTTTTTTGCCAGATATTGGTGTAGGTAATGCTAAGGCTTTTTTCAAAAGCTCTATTTGTACCAAATCTAAAACATCCTCTGACTGCTCCTTTTTTTCAGCCAGAGTTGGTATTACCAGTATATTATCATCTGTAATAAGTTTTGGTTCGTCTTTTTCGGGTTTTATTTTACGCTTCGGTTTTTTCTTCATGGTTGATTTTTTCAGTTCATGCGTCTCCTCTATTGTCTCCTCTGGTTTTGGTTTTTCTATTTCAAGTACCGTTACAGTGGTATAAGGTTCTTTCCCCTCTTCTTCAACGATGAGAATTTCAGTAGCCTCTTGTTTGGTTCCTTTCTGTTTTCTTATAGTCTTCTTCCTAATGGTTTGCTTCTTGGGTCCTTCTTCAGTAACTACTTCTCTTTCTGTAACCTCTTCTGGCAACTCTTCTACGAGAGTGATTCCTTCAGATTTTGGTATTTTTACGTCTTTTGGTATTTCAGTTTCTTGAATGGTTACAGTAGTTTGAGGTTCTTTTCCTTCTTCTTCGACTGTCAGTATTTCGGTAGATTCTTGCTTTCCACCTTTTTGTTTCCTAAGCACCCTCTTTTTGATAGTAACTTTTTTAGGAACATCGTCCTTCATTGTCTCAATTACCTGAATTTCTTCTGGTAGTTCCTCCATGAACGATTCAACTTTTGTCACAGTTACTTGTTCTGGCAATTTTTGTTTGGTTTTTCGAACTTTGGGTATACTTTCAGGAATATTTTCAACTTTTTCTTCAGAGTTATCAATTTCTTCAATTGTTACCGTAGACATAGGTTTCTTTCCCTCTTCTTCTATCGTCAATATCTCAGCGGATTCCAGTTTGTCACCCTTTGTTCTTTTTATCACCCGTTTTCTTATTGTAGTTTTCCTAGGGACACCGTGTTCCAAAGTTTCAAGTACCTGGACCTCTTCGGGAAGTTCTTCGAGTTCTTGTACAGTTACTGTAGTTTGTGGCATTTGCCCATCCTCTTCAATTGTGATGATTTCTCTGGATTGATGTTTATTGCCCTCTTGCTTTTTGATCACTTTCTTCCTAACAACCCGTTGTTTAGGGCCCATTTCAGTCTGAACTTCCGTAACCGTTACCTGTTCTGGCGACTCTTCAGTTATGATAGGCTTTTCTAATTTTCTCAACTCTGTGATTTTCTCTACTCTTTCTTCCGGAATTTCTATTTCTTGAATGGTTACCGTAGACTGAGGTGTTTTTCCTTCTTCCTCTATTGTTAGAATTTCTGTCAATTCTTGTTTACCCTTCCGGTGTTTTTTGATGATACGTTTTCTTATCGTTGTTTTTTTAGGAATACCTTGTTCAGAAGTTTCTACAACTTGTACTTCTTCAGGAAGTTCTTCAATGAAAGTCGATGTGAGTTCTTCTGGTAGTTCTATTTCTTCAACGGTCACAGTAATTTGTGGTTCTCTGCCCTCTTCTTCAACAGTATGGATTTTAGTTTCTTCTTGTTTGCTACCCTTTCGTTTTATGATTTTCTTTGTGATCATTCGTTTTTTGATATCATCCTCTTTAATAACGGGTGCCTCTTTAGGAACTTCTTCCTCCGTTCTATCAATTTCTTCAATGGTAACAGTAGATTGTGGTTTCTTTCCTTCCTCTTCGATGGTTACTATTTCGGTCGATTGTTGTTTTCCCCCTTTTTGTTTTTTGATTGTTCGTCTCTTCACTATTGTCTTCTTTGCAACTCCATCGTCGATAGTTTCTATAACTTGTATTTCTTCAGGGAGCTCTTCTATTTCATGAACCCGAATCGATGTCTGTGGCTCTTTGCCCTCTTCTTCAACAGTAAATATTTCAGTGGCTTCTTGTTTATGCCCTGTTTGTTTTTTAATCACTTTCTTCTTTATAATTTTCTTTTTGGGACCCTCTTCAGTGTTGACCTGGGTCACTGTTACTTCTTCTGGAAATTCCTCTACTAGACTTGGTTTTTCAGATTGTTCAATATCTTCGGAAACTTCAGTTTCGTGGATAGTTACCGTAGATTGGGGTTCTTTTCCTTCCTCTTCTGTGGTTACCATTTCAGTTATCTCTTGAGTGCTTCCCTTTCTCTTTACGAATTTCTTTCTTCGAACGGTTTGTTTTTTGGGGCCTTCTCTGGTTTGAATCTGCGTAACTGTTACTTCTTCTGGTAGTTCCTCTACTATAACCGGAGCGATTGATACTTCTTCAGGCAATTCAACTTCTTCTATTGCTACTGTTGAATAAGGCATTTCTCCTTCTTTTTCGACAGTTATGATTGCCGTCGATTCTTGCTTGGATCCTTTACGCCTTCTGATTACACGCTTCTTTATAGTAGTCTTTTTAGGAACACCGTCTTCCAACGTCTCTATTATTTGAACATCTTCGGGAAGTTCCTCAATGTATGACGCAGCTTCTGAAAATTTGTAATATACAGTTATATTCATCTTACTGAAATTTATAAGAATATAATTCTCAGAACTGTAATTAGTTTGCGATGTGTTAAATGACTTCATAAAGGTGATTCAATTCAATGATCGGCATCTAAAATAATTTTTTAAATTCTGAGCTATGTCTATTCACTTGATTTGATTATCTCATGAACTGTATTTGATATCGATTCGTATTTTTGGGAAAAATCGGAAAATAGAAAAACTGTTTTACGCGATTTTCAATATGAAGTAGGAAAAGTTCGGTAGTGCAGAAAATATTGATGAATATCTGTTAAATTACACCCTGAAACTACTGCATTTTTAGAATCGGTACCACAGCATTTTTTCATAACTATATCATCTCGGGAGTTATTCAAGAAAAAATGGATTTTGATTGGAATAATTTGACATTAGTCAAAAGGAGATGAATTGCAAATATAAACTGAAAATATCGAGAAAGCTTATAGAACTTTTTCCAGTTTGAGAACAAAAAATTGGCTGTCATAGTAAAATTTTATTTGAAGATATCCTTGTATTTATATCAGTCAGTACTACAAAAAAGTTTAAACAACTTATTCGATAATTGTGAGTAACGGAAAATATTGAGGAATTGAAGTATTTTTATCTTGAAACGTTTTTCGAAAATAAAATGTTCGAATAATTTTTCTATAACTAGTTAATTTCGGGAAAAGTTGTATAGTTGGAAAAAAGCAAGATTTGAAAAAGTTGATTAAACCCTATTCATCTCAAAACGTTCTACAAAAATTTATTTGAATAATTTTCTTACAACTAGTATATATCGGAAAAGTTATGTAGTTAGAAAAACGCTATATTTTTGTGGTCACAGAAATGTTTCGTATGAAAAATTTTATTGATGTCTTGTTTAATTTAGTTTTTTTTTAAATTTCAGTAATGATTTTTCTAAACTATTCAATCGCACATCTATGACAAGAAGAGTAAAGAAAAACGCTAATTACGTGGTAACTCTTAAAGAAAAAGGGACCAACCCCCCGAGGTAAGTAAAAGCATTTCATTTTCTTACCTTCTAATACTGGTTCTTGTCTGGACAGTTTTTCAATCGGTTTCTGCGTTTGAACCTCTTCTATCACGACGGACTCCATAATATCGTGTATCAAAGTTCCTTTTGCTTTTCCTACCTTGGGAAGTGTGGATCCTAAAATGTTCAAATATCGATTAGGGTGAGTAAAACGAAAATGTTAACGTGTGAGTATCTCACCTGTATCCTGTGTTTTTTCTAATGTGTACACTTCTGTTATTATTTTTGTGGAATTTTGTGTTGTTATGGTTGGTGTAACTAATGTTGCATTACTTGGAGTTTCAATTTGTAGCGTAACCATGTCGCCTTCGTCATGATAATCTTCACTATCGGCCAAGTAAGTATTGACCAAAACGAATGGTTTCTTCCCTTCTTCACTGAGCGTAAGGATTTCAGTGACTTCACAGCCAACATCGACGGGCTTCCTGAAGATTCGTTTCTTGACTTTCTTCACAATTTCTTTTCCAGTCTTGCCGTACTCAACTATTTCGTCTGTCGTTTCCGGGAGCTCAATTATCTCTGCGACCTCGAGAGGAATTTGAAACTCTCCAGCTATACTTTCGGTTTTGACGGTGATCACCGGTTCAGAATTACCTGTCGTTAGGGTTTCTATCGTAGTAACTTCACTGTTTGGACCCTGTTTCTTTTTTATCACCCGCTTTTTAAGAGTTTTTGTTACTGAAAGACCTTCGGGAGTTACCTCTTGATATTCTCTTACTTCTTCTGGCATCTCGTATACCACAGATCCCATCTTGATTGGAACACCCTCTGCCTCTTGCACTTTGTAAGAAGGTTTCTCTTCAGGTCGTTTTTTGAAAGGTTTCAACTTGATAATTTCAGGAGATTCTTCGGGCAAATTCATCCGTTTGGTTTTTCTTGAAATTTCTGTATCGTCCGTTTGAGATATTTCTTTTGGCATTCCTGGAATCAATTCTCTATGCTCGATTTCTTCATCAAGTTTACCCTTCGGTTTCTTAACGTATTTCCCTCGGGTAGTTTTCTTCGGAATATCTTTCGTCTCTAATTCCGGTTTTTCATACTCCTCCAAAGTGACATCTTCTCGATCTATATTATATGGCGAGAAATAAATTTTTTCACTCTCGTCTGTATGTTCCATTTTTGGTTTGTCGGTTTGTTCGTCAGTACTTTCTGGTACCTTTTTGAGTAGTGGTTCTGTATCTCCAATTATTTTCCTTGGAACTGACTTCAAAGATACTACTTCATCTCTTTCTGGTGAATCTGAAAGTTTTCCCTGACCGATTCTGATATATAGTGGTTTTTCAGTAGTTTCTGACAATTCTTTGGTCAATTTTTTGTCTTTCTTTCTATCAGTAATATCTTGATCTTTAATGTGACGACCTTTATTCATTGTTTCTGGTGTTTCGAGTTCAGGATGATCGATTTCGATATCTTTGAACTTTTTGTATTTCTTTTTCGGCAATATTTTCGCCTCCTCAATGTTTCGTGACAAAATACCATGGTCCTTGATATAGGGAGGAAGTACAGTTAGGACAACACTTTGATTTTTTTCAGACTCGATCGGAAATGAAATGAAGCGAATTCGGCTCATTAAACGTATTTTTGGAAATTTGACTTTGTCTTGTTTCGGTTTTTGAGCTTTTGGCTTTCTCAACCTCACTTGGGTTACATCTTCAATTATCGCATGACTTGGTTTTATTTCAATAACCTCCGCTACTCTATGATTTCTCTTTTTTTGTATAGCTTTCTTGTGCAACTTTTCTGCAGGTTCGGGCTCATCTTCATACTCATGTATATTAATTATCTGCTGAGGTTCCTTATTGTCCTCTAGAATTGTGATAACTTCAGTGGTTTCAACTTTGGGTCCAACTTTTTTAAGGAATGTTCTCCTCTTCGAAATTTTTTTCACAGGAGTTTCACCTGAAGTACTGATTTCGATAACGTGTAGGTCTTCTGGTAATTCGATCAGAGATGCAATTGGATTTTCATTAATTTTCTCCCTAGTTTCTTCTATGATCAGATCCCTGATAGGTTCTTCACCTTCAACTTCGGTGATAATAATATTGATTATTTCATTTTTGTCACCTTTGGGCCTCTTCAGAGTACGTTTCATTATAGTCTTTTTCTTTCCATCGGATGTTAATGATGACTCAATAATTTCCGGATATTCAAGCACAACAGTGCACTTTCCAATAGGAATATTCATTGTTATGGGCAATACAGGTAGAGGATGTGATAATACCTTTCTGATCATTTCCATTTTCAGTAAATTTAAGACATCTCCTTCGGTTACAGTCTGAGTTTCTGATAAAGTTGGAACGAACAAGATATTCTCATGTTCCTTTTTTTCCTTTTCCTGTGATATATCCTTATATCCTTCAATAGTTTGGATTGTTTTTGGGTTGATCTCTCCTTTTTCAATCTGCATTCCATCTTTCCGTTTCCTTGTCACACATTTCTTGGTATCTAATTCCTTAACCTTTTCATCTCTGACCTGTTTAAGAACTTGAATTCCTTCTGTTATTTCTTCATTGGGTAATTCAGATTCTTCAACAACCACTGATATCTCTGGTTTCTTCCCTTCCTCTTCGACAGTTATTATTTCCGTTTTTTCCTGCTTTCCGTCTTTTTCTTTTGTAATCACACGTTTTTTGATAACCCGTTTCTTTGTCTTTCCATCTCTGATTACTTCAGAAACATGAATCTCTTCAGGCAATTCTTTAATCGTGAATGAGGGTTTTTCTGGAATTCCCTCTTCAGGTAATTCAGATTCTTTAACTGTAACCGTTATCTCTGGTTCCTTTCCTTCCTCTTCAACAATTACTATTTCGGTTTTTTCGTGCTTTCCATCTCTTTCTTTTTTGATAACACGTTTTTTGGTAATTCGTTTCTTTCTCTTTCCATCTCTGATCACTTCAGAAACTTGAATCTCTTCAGGCAATTCCTGAACTGTGTATATGGGCTTTTCTGAAAATTCTTCTTCGGGTTCTTCAGATGTTTCAACTACTACTGTTGTCTCTGGTTTCTTTCCTTCCTCTTCAACAGTTATTATTTCGGTTTTTTCCTGCTTTCCATCCTTTTCTTTTTTGAACACACGTTTTTTGGTGATTCGTTTCTTTGTCTTCCCATCTCTAATCACTTCAGAAACTTGAATATCTTCAGGCAATTCCTGAACTGCGTATATGGGCTTTTCTGAAAATTCTTCTTCGGGTCCTTCAGATGTTTCAACTACTACTGTTGTCTCTGGTTTCTTTCCTTCCTCTTCAACAGTTATTATTTCGGTTTTTTCCTGCTTTCCATCCTTTTCTTT